>CM042567.1:5905000-6052500 GCA_023630585.1 Cranoglanis bouderius | reverse complement strand
ATATGTCTGTCCCTATATCTCAAGAACATGTGGTTGAATATTTATAGGATTTATAGGATATTTTCATTGTAACTAGCAGATGCACTAAATAGATTTTGGTATTGATACAATCAGAGTCCAGGCAAATGTCTGAAATAGTTTTTATTCAATAGCATCCTTCATGTTTGAAGTATTTTGTAAGGGTATTTCTGGCATACAAATTAGTAACAGGAAAGACTAGACTTCTTGGTGATGAAGGCATCCCCCATTGACGCCATTGTTCTCTCTTTTGAAATAAGATAATAAAGGCAAATTGTCATCGTACCGAGAAATATAAAATGTCCTCTGTCCAATTTTACCTCTGACTTTTCTTAAAAGATTTTTTTAAGATCATCCGCCATAGGAGTCCCTCTGTAATCAGCACCTTCTGACTAATTAATCAACATCTTCTGACCAATCAGAGTCCAGAATACAGCAGTGCTGTGGTATAAATGAAACTAACACGTTCAAAGTAAAACAGTGATCTAGATGTCACTTGGAAAGACACTGGTAATGAATTTTATTATTCCATTCAGTGATGCTCTCCAGAGAGGGAACACACTATCCCCTCAGGGCAAACTTGTGACCCTGACCACATAATTTGTTTCAAAAACAGGAAGCAGTATTCCCTCTTGACAGGAAGTTCCGCTGCTAAACATAATTCTGTTCGTGAAACATTTACTCAAGCAGCAGAGGTCATGCACAGACAAGTGCAAGAGATGTGGAAACTGGGGGTTCACATTTTGTGTATTTATGATATCATCGTGGTAGGATTGTTTAAAATTGTATACTGTTTAAAAAAAAAAAACAGCACGGCTTTGCTGGAGTTTGGCATTTGGAAAAGGGGAGGGTTTAACAAGAGGCTAGAGGGAATAAGAACAGAGAACTGACTTTGGAGTCTCGTTTTTCACTGCATGTCTGCTTTTGTACAGAATGTGTGTGTGTGTGTGTGTGTGTGTGTGTGTGTGTGTGTGTGTGTGTGTGTGTGTGTGTGTGTGTGTGTGTGTGTGATGTCACCAACCATGGCTGCCAAATCTTTGAGTGTGTGTTAGGAGAGCGTGGTGGCTGGCTGGCCCCCCAAGCAGGCCAGGCTGCTGGAAGCAGAATGCAAACCTCATTTCCAAAAGTAGGGAAAAAAGCAAAAACACAAGCCCTTCTGATTAGGGCATGAGCCCAGATGAAAGGCGGCAGGGCCAATCAGCGATGAGTTAGGGGCACCCAGGGAGGAAGTGGACCCGCCACAGGCATTCTGGTTTGTCTAGTTGTTACTATTGAAACGGCTACCAGAAACAGAAACAAATCTTTAAAAAAAAAAAAAAAAAATGGAGGTGGGGGCAGAGGACGAGGAGGAGGAGGAGTGTACACTGTGGAAAATGTTATGATAATCAATTCTGAGACTGCAGAAAGATTTTTGGGGGAAAGTTAAACTAAAGGTGTTTTTCTAACCTCAGGCTTTTTACAGGCTTTTTGGACTTCGTATCATCATTCATTCATTCATTTCATCTTCAGTACCTCTTTTTGGACTGGGGTGAATCCAGAGCCTACCCATGAGATAGGAATACAACTTGATGACAATCCATCACAGGACAACATGCACGTACACACACACACACACACACCCACACACACCCACGCACACACACACATTCACACCTGAGGGAATTTAATCTAATTAAGTCTAAGTTCCTAAAAACCTACCAGCAAACCAACCCGCGAGGAAACAGGAAGAACATCCATCCATCCATCCATCCGTCCATCCATCCATCCATCCGTCCATCCATTTTCTGTACCACTTATCCTACACAGCCTGGAGCCTATCCCAGGGAACTCGGGATACAAGTTCCCTGGATGGGGTGCCAACCCATTGCAGACAATTTGGAAATGCCAGTCAGCCTACAGTGCATGTCTTTGGACTTGGGGAGGAAACTGGAGTACCCGAAGGAAGCCCCCAAAACACGGGGAGAACATGCAAACTCCGCACACACAGGTCGGAGATGGGAATCAAACCACAAATCCTGGAGGTGTAACATACCTCAAAAGGTTTAGAGATTTCATCAGCCAGATATTTTGTAGGCCTGTTTGTCATCGTCTTGATCGTCCTATCCACTCCATCCAATTCTCAGTTCTAGTTAGTCAGAGGGTGTTGAATCATTTCCATAACAGCAGCTCTGACAGTATTGCCAGCTGCATGGTTTAATATTAAAGCATTCGTTCTACACTCAAAAAATGAATTCATTACCCTTACTTAATTTAATTGAAGAAAGTTTTTACACACAATTTAATTTAGTACATTCAAAATAAATCGGTTTAGTTGGATCAACACAATTTGGTTGGTTTAGGTCAAATTAATTTACTCTAATATGTTTAATTAACTTTATTACATTTGTCAAACTAAATTTTATTATGCTGGTCCAACTTAAGTTTTTTTTATTAATTTACTGAGGTCTAATTAAATTTCTTATGTTTGAACAAGCAGTTTCATTCATTATTATACAAAATGTACATAATGAACAAATAAGGAAAGACTGGTGTCAGTACTGACATTAGTGTAAATCACTGAGTGCCCACAGCCTAGGCACAAGCGCCACTCTTCAGCACCATGGTAACCACAAAATTCAAAACGATACAGAAACTGCTTCAAATGTCCAACATAACTGAACATTAAACACTAACATGTCTTTCCCTTTACTGAAAAACACATAAAATAACACTTCATTCCTAAATTTACTCTCCTAATGCAGTCCCTTGCAAAGTATGCTGGGAACTACAGATCCACTGCCCAGTTAGTTATGTCAACAAAAATGTTTCATATAGTTTTAACACAAATGAATTAAGTAAACTTCAGTTTTAAATATATTAGGTGGATTGAACACAATGAAATTAGGTTGTGACAAAATGTTCAAAAATCGTGTTACTTTAGCTCATTCATAATTAACAAGAGCAAACAAATCATTTTTTGAGTGTAATATGTTGATGTTTGTACAGTAAGAACTAACAAATTTGTTTTTTTTTTTAAATGTGTCTGATGATATAGAAATTTTCATTGAGGAGATGTTTGCTTAACATTTACGGAAGGAGTCTCCAGTGTCAGCAGTTGCAACAATCAGAGGTAAAGCTGTTTCTTTGGGTTTTCCACCATTCTTCAGGATGGAGGGCTTTGCAATTTACAGTTACAGGACAAGCTGTGTTTTTTGTTTTCTTTGTCTTATTAACTTGTTGCTGGGAAGGGAACAAATTCATAAAAGTGTATACAACATTCCACAACAGTAAATGTAACTATAAATGAATAAAAATCTGATGTCATTCTTTAATAAATAAAAAAAACTATTAGTGTTGGCAGCAAATTGCTGTGCTATAAGAGGAATAAAGCACTTCAGGACGTGATGTTTTTGGAAGTGTTTATTGACTTCGTTAATTATATTCGTTAATTATTTTCCTCTCACATAATAGTCATAATTCCTTACATAATACATCGGTTGTGATTAATTAATGAGAGTCCGTTGGAGTGCTAAGCTGCCACCTGTGCTAATAGAAAACAGGTTTTTAAATTTTAATAGAGAAAAAATCAATAAAACAGGCTAACCTCTTTAGTGTTATGTAAAGAACATCACTGCATTAAACCCACCTAAAGTAGCAGACTGAATCATCCAAGGAAAACAAGTGCTCTGTATTTTGCGTTCCAGCGCATGGGCTCCCCATGGCTCTAATTTAGGACCTCTTCAGTTTATCTGCAAAATCGAGAAGAGCTCAAAAAACAAGAGCCAAATCTACAACATATGCTTGCACATTCTGCACTCCAACCTATATCTCCCGTCTACGGTGTTCCTGTCTATCATTCATCTGTGTTCTTTGGTTTCACTTGGCATTAAGATATCTGCAAGGATGGCCTGGCGGCGTTTAAATACAATCATAGCGCTTCCAGCTTGCTTGATGTGGCGAGTGTAGTGCGGAGGGTGTCGTGGTCACCCACTCTTCCCAACCTACTACGAGGAAAGCGAGGCGAGGGAGACTCTTTGAGCCCGTGCCAGAAAATAGTTGCGGACGAAGCTGCGGCTGCACTTTTGGACGGAGATGACAAGGTTTACGTTTTCCACTCATGGCTTGCAGCACATTTTCCCAGAACCCTTCTCCACATGGTTAGCCAGGACGCTCGTGTTGTCTGCTTTACATTCTGCCACACTCTTAAAGCAGATTCTTAAACAGCTCTTACAGACTCAAGGTATAGTAGAACCTGAGAGGTGAACATGGTGGATTAGGTAAGGAATAAAACATAATAGGTGTGCTGTTAAAGAAAAATAATCAAGCAGATAGTGGTGTGATGCCTCAATGTTGATTCTTTTTTTTTAATGGCATAGTGTTTTTTTGCCCCTAAACCACATCAATTTGACAATGATTACAACTTTTAATTAATTATTGAACAACCCAGCATACCTTTTTATCTGTTTATAGTTATGCTCAATGTTGTGGAACATTACCAAAACAATTTAGTTCCTGTTTTCACTTACGTTACAGCACTATAAACACTGCAGCTTGTCACAATACTGATAATCAGTCCCTCCAGGTTTTTGCGATTTTGCGATTGCAGAAATTAACGCAAAATCAAGCAAACGCCGCAATATTCGGAGGAACTTACAATTTTTCTAAATTACCACAGAATTATCGCAGATTTGGGCCAAGACGTGCATCACGACGTGCATTCAGCTAAATTCCTCTTCGATTTCCGTGCATCAATTATGAGTACAGCTAAAAGGTCTTATTTGCCAACAAACATCACTGTATAAGACAGTGCAAAACAATTTTGCGCAATTGCAATTTTGGCAAATCGAGTAGTTTTCCACAAAAAAACCACAAAAAACTCCGCAAGTTGCATCGTACATTCTGCAAAAAAAGCCGCAGCAAAATCAAGCATTTTTGGCCACAACAATCACAAAAAAACCTCCATGAAATCCTGTACAGACTGGATAATCTACTAAGCCCTCAGTCCGGAAAAGTTTCACATGTCGGAAAAGTCACTGTTACAAAGCGCTGACACTGGAGTCTCCTTCCAAAAATGCTAAATAAACATCTCCTCACAGAAAACTACACCATGTCGATTACATGCATTTCTTGTCTTAAGTAGTTAACATAGAAACGATAACATAGTAGAATTAATATAACCACTCTCAGAGCTCAAGGCATAGAAAATGAATCAGCACCTTCTGGCCAATCAGATTCGAGCATTCAACAGTGCTATTGTGTACTTTTACACCTCAGAGCCATTTCTTTTTTCATTTCCACCGTTCACGGCCATGTTGGATCCACAGCCACCGTACAATCCACTCGTTGCTTGATTAGATTGCCAGAGATTAAGTTAGTGTTTACTGCTCCTTTGAGAGGTGGTAGGAACAGCAGACTAATGATAAGAGACATCTTGAAATGTTGTTTGGAGCAAATCAGATCTGTATCTTAAGTATTGGATTTCAGTTTACATCTGAAGATTTGGTCATTGGCAGAGCATGCATGAGTATACATGAGTCAGAGTTATTTGGAAATATATAGACACAACAAGCAGACATGGAATTTAGTTAGCCTTTCTTGATCAACATGGGAGTTATAACAAAGTCCGAAACCTCCAATGTTTTTTTCTGAGATCTTATAAACAATGAAGTAATCAATGGGCGTCAGATGGCCTGGATAAAATCTTATCCCTAACAGACAAATCGGGCAAAGACGATCAATAAGTGTAATATGAACGCACTGATTATGCACTGTATGGTTGTACACGCACTAGGCGAACACGTGCATCTTTTCCTAATCATCTCTGATACGCAGTTTCAGGGCGTGTGTTTTAGATTAATAAGGAGTGCTGCAAAAACATACAAATACTCTAAAGGACTTGAAGTTTTCAGTGATTTTTTTTTTTTTTACCATCAATTAGATGTATGTGCTTGCAATCAGTGGTAACACTTCACTTTAAGCATTTCATAGAAGCAGATATTAATACTTAAATAATGCTTATGGCTTAATACATGTATAAATAATTAGCACATCAGGACATAATGAAGTTTATACATTAACCATTAATAGTCATTGATAATGCTCATTTTTAATATAAAAATAATTAATATAATGAATGGCTCATAATTAATATAATGACTTTCACTAATACCAATAATGTACAGTGGTGCTTGAAATTTTTTAGAATTTTCTATACACTGTATCTGCATAAATATGATCTAAAACATCATCAGATTTTCACACAAGTCCTACAAGTAGATAAAGAGAACCCGATTAAACAAATGAAACAAAAATATTATTGTGGCGAGGAGGAGGGCATGGCCAGGTTGTGAGGATGCACACCTGGTACTGATCTGTCTAATCAGTACCAGGTGTGCATCCTCACAACCTGGCCACGTCCTCCTCATCGCCACAATTATACTTGGTTAATTTATTTATTGAGCAAAATGATCCAATATTACATATCTGTGAGTGGTAAAAGTATGTGAACCTCTAGGATTAGCAGTTAATTTGAAGGTTAAATTAGAGTCCGGTAATTTCAATCAATGGGATGACAATCAGGTGTGAGTGAGCGCCCTGTTTTATTTAAAGAACAGGGATCTATCATAGTCTGATCTTCACAACACATGTTTGTGGAACTGTATCATGGCATGAACAAAGGAGACCTCAGAAAAAGAGTTGTTGAAAAAGAGGCTGGAAAAGGATACAAAACCATCACTAAAGAATTTGGACTCCACCAATCCACAGTCAGACAGATTGTGTACAAATGGAGGAAATTCAAGACCATTGTTACCCTCCCCAGGAGTGGTCGACCAACAAAGATTGCTCCAAGAGCAATCCAAGACATGTAATAGTCTGTGAAGTCATAAAGGAACCCAGGGTAACTTCTAAGCATCTAAAGGCCTCTCTCACACGCTAATGTTAATGTTCATGGGTCCACCATCAGGAGAACACTGAACAATAATGGTGTGTATGGCAGGATTGCAATTGTGGGTGGATGTGACCAAAATAGGACTTTTTGGTTTAAAAGAGAAGCGTTATGTTTGGAGAAAGGACAACACTGCATTCCAATATAAGAACCTTATCCCATCTGTGAAACCTGGTGGTGGTTGTATCATGGTTTGGGCCTGTTTTGCTGCATCTGGGCCAGGACGACTTGCCATCATTGATGGAACAATGAATTCTGAATTATGCCAGCAAACTCTAAAGGAAAATATCAGGACTTCTGTCCATGAACTGAATCTCAAGAGAAAGTGGGTCATGCAGCATGACAACGACCCTAAGCACACAAGTCGTTCTACCAAAGAATGGTTAAAAAAGAATAAAAAGAAATGTTTTGGAATGGTCAAGTCAAAGTCCTGACCTTAATTCAATATAAATGTTGTGGAAGGACCTGAAACAAGCAGTTCATGTGAAAAAAAAAAAAAAAAACTCACCAAAATCCCAGAGTTGAAGCTGTTCTGTACTGAGGAATGGGCTAAATTTCCTCCAAACCGATGTGCAGGACTGATCAACAGTTATTGGAAACATTTAGTTGCAGTTATTGCTGCACAAGGGGGTCACACCAGATACTGAAACATACTTTTGCCACTCACAGATATGTAATATTGGATAATTGTCCTCAATAAATAAATGACCAAGTATAATATTGTTGTCTCATTTGTTTAATTGGGTTCTCTTTATCAACTTTTAGAACTATACTGAAATGTTGTTTCAGGTCATATTTATGCAGAAATATAGAAAACTTTCAAGCACCACTGTATATGCACTAATAATTAACACATCAGGAAATAATGAAGTGCATACATTAACCATTAATAGCCATTGATAATGCTAATAGTTAAGTATTAGCATCTTGTTAACTCATTCTGTTAATTAATATAATGATTTTCACTAATAATGATAATGTACATTATACCACATGGTCCTATATATCCTAAATGCTGTTTAGGATTTCAGCTTTTATTTCCTGGTATTTATATCTAGATGTGTTAAACAACATAAAACATAAACCCTTTTGTATCATACCACCCAATTTTTAGGTGATCAAAAGTATAGGATAAGTCTTGAAGTAAATAAGAACAGATAAGTCTTGAAGTAAATTAAAGTAAATAACACTCAATATTTGGTTGCATATCCCTTGCTTAGAATAACTGCATCAAGCCTGTGACTTATTGACATGACCAAATTGTTGGTTTCTCCTTTTGTGATGTCTTTCCAGGCTTTTTCTGCAAGTCCTGATATTAATTAATATTAATTGATATTAATAGAATGAGTTACCAAGATTTAACTATTAACATTATTAATGGCTATTCATATATGAATCAGAGGCTTTTTATGTATATGCTTCATTATTTCCTGATATGCTAATGAGTAGTGGCTGTGTTAATTCATCATTATGAAAGCATTAGTTAATAGGGTTGTCATGATACCATAAACCTATCTGACGATACTATACCAGTTGAAGTATCATGATACCATGCAATATTGTGTTAATTCATAATTCAAATTTACAAAATGAACCAACTTTACAGAAATACAAAGATATAAATGAAAACAGACAAACCGATTTTTCCTCTGAATACTTTATTAATGAGAATGAGTACCTGGCTACTGGAAAAACTCAAGAACAATCATACAAGCAACTAATTCAATGTGACACAGATCTATTGTTCCCTAGAGCAATGAAATCAAGCAAATGGAAATTGTCCTCAGAGTACTCAGAATGAACACGACATTGGGAATAAATAACTGAACTTGGATATGAACTCCAAAAAAAAAGTAAAATTTGTAATGTTAGCTCGCTTACTATCAAACACGGCTAATTTTAGTATTTACACACAGCAGTTAGCATAACGTTAAAGATGTTGAGGTTCTCTTTGGGAGTGACGAGGATGGATAGGATCAGGAATGAGTACATCAGGGGGACAGCACATGTGAGATGTTTTGGAGACAAAGTTAGACAGGCCAGGTTGAGATGGTTTGGACATGTTCAGAGGAGGGAGAGTGAATATATCGGTAAAAGGATGCTGAGGTTAGAGCTGCCAGGCAGGAGGCCGAGAGGAAGACCAAAGAGGAGGTTTATGGATGTAGTGAAGGAGGACATGAAGGTAGTCGGTCTGAGAGAAGAGGATGCAGGGGATAGGGCTAGATGGAGGCAGATGATTCGCTGTGGCGACCCCTGAAGGGAACAGCCGAAAGGAAAACAAGTTAGCATAACGTTAGCTCACTTTGGCTAATTTTAGTATTTACACACAGCGCTTAGCATACCGTTAGCTTGCTACGACACAGCGGTTAGTGTAAGGTTAGCTTGCTTCGGCTAATTTTAGTATTTACACACAGCGGTTAGGGTAACATTAGCTCACTTTGGCTAATTTTAGTATTTAAACACAGTGGTTGGCGTAACTAGCAAACAGGGAATCTTTAAAGATTAAGGTAAAGAATTTAGGTTAAATGAAGTGTCACTAAACTTTGTGTATTCTGCAAAGGCACTGAGATGTGTCGTTTTAGCGAAAATAGGATGAACTGCTGCACATACAACAGTACTTACGGTACTACCGCATTGACGATAATACCGTTTAAAAAATACAGTGGCATCGGCGGTATTTTGAAGCTTTAGTTTCACAGTACTACCATAGTACCGGTATACTGTGCAACCTTATTAGTTGAGTTTTAATATATTAATATAGTGAAGTGTTACCCGATCCACTTAGTAGATCATTTCTGACTGTGCTCATGGGACTATTCAGCAGGAGATGATGTCCTCCATTAGACCAGTTTACTCAAGCAACAAACTTGTCTGAAATCTGCATCAGATTTGATGATGTGAAAGAAGAAAGTGTAATGCACCTGGGGCTGAATTCTGCAGGCGTAGTGTGCCTCAAGGCTAGAAGAGGAGATAGACATCAGTCTGGCTGGTATCCTGTGCTTCAGAGAGGTAAGCCATCCTGCAGCAGCAGCAGCCATTGGCCTTACACCTCAACTTCCTCTAACTATTACCATAGACAGTTCCTGAAAGTTCTTGACAGACCCTCTCTGAGGTCAAAAACCACAATTAATGAAATATGACTAAATCATTTCCCTCCATTGCACATGCACAAAGGATGTAAGTGAATACGAATAGATTTTTCAGATTGAACAAATAATGTGTTTTAAACAGATACAAATACAAGAGATGCACTATTTTGTTTGTTTGTACGTTTTGTTTACAAAGTCCATGTTGCGTGATGCATTTACATCAGTTATTCATCCTTAGTAACTGCCTGAACAGGATAATTTTTATGTTTTGGGAAACAGAGCTCAGTTTGTAAGAAAATATTGCAGACAGGTACAAACAAAAATAATAACTGCATTTATTATTTAAAAAAAGATTTTAAAAAGACAGTCTCATGCACATCTCTAGTTGAGACCAATTATGAACTCAAGTGATGTAGCTGAGGTTGAAGAACTGAACATGCTGACATTTCTACCTGTTTTTTTTTCTACTCCTACCTCAGGGGTCATAAAAAAAGAAGATACAGATATTTGGAGCACTACACAGATTCACTAACTGATTCAGACTTTAAAAACACATGAGACGTCAATTGTGTAACTGTGATGCTGCAGGCTAGAGGAAGTGATGTCCTTTTGTATTAGTTCCACAAAGGTTCATTTCAATGGCCTAGAGCGAATGTCCAAATGTTTCTTTTGATTTATCTATAAAAGGTTGCTTTGTGCACACGTTAACCTCAAAACTTGCGTGCATGCACACATGTATCTCTGTCCTGGCCTGTATAAAGGCATCTTCCTTCTAGTGAAATGCAAATACGACAGGATATAATAAACCTGCATTTCAGGTAGTGCTTCCAAACTTCCTATGAACATACACTAAAACTGGTGGGGGTGGAGGGGGGGTTGTGCGGGAGGTTTGGGGGAGTTGCTTTTCAGTCTGCTTGCACAAGCATTCGCAGTGTAAACTAGACTTCTCTCCTTCATCATGGCAAACCTGATTAAGATTGTGCCCCAGACAGGACTCTGAATCTGAAACCACTTAGAGGGGCTCCAGGAGAGAGAGAGAGAGAGAGAGAGAGAGAGAGAGAGAGAAACTTACTTGAGAGGAATGAAAAGCTCAGTGTTGCTATTAGAAAGCCATCAGACTTGGCAGGAGTGGTAAGCTCGTTGGGGGGGGTTGGCCGTGTCTCATTATATCGGCCCCCCATTTCAAAGTCTACCAGGATATTGTAAGATTGATCGCGGCAGCCAAAAATAACAACATTCAGGTTTCTATAAGGGGACGGACCCGCACAGGCTCGCTTTTGGAGAATTACTCACATTGATGGCGCTGATCTCATTTTAAACAAAACTAACAGGCAAGGGAGTGGGTTTTATAGTTCAGGCATTAACACTTAGGGACTGGTGTGTGATTATTATGTCTACGTGAAGCAATGAAGCGTGTATTTATGTACGTCTATGAACAGAAAGTGTGAAGTCTAATATAAATAGATGTTCCTCATGGTTGTTTGGAGTAAGGGTGGCCAGGTCTGGCTGTACTTAGTGGGCTATAGTTCACAGTAGCATAGCACTGAGGTCCCAAGGGGCCCGACTGTAATCAGAGCGGAGGCCCCTCTAAGCTGCGAGCGCTCACCCTCCCCCAGCTACGGCTCAGCTCACGCCCGGGTGGCATCCGGAGGTCATCTGTCCAAACTCAGATGTTTCTAGGCAATACCTCTCAATCTTGAGGGCCCCTGTTTTGGGGACCGTTCAGAAGTGAAAACGTAACCTGCTGTTTAATGGAGGCCAGTTTTATGGAGAATTGGGAGTGGACGATTGAACTGTTGTTTGAGGGCAAGAGCACTACAGTGATGTTAGAACCTTGACCAGTCACTGTAATCCTTCAGCGATGAGCACAGAACATTTGTGTAACACTCTTCCTTAGCAGACTTGGTGTGAATTCTGCAATATGTCAATAGATGTGTGTTCATAACATTATAATTATATTCATCATTATATTCATACTTGCAGGTGTGATTTACTGGAAATCTAGGAATAGGGTTTTTGTAAGTGCAAAACACAGCAACGAATCATGAAACACAACAACAAATCTAAAACACTACAATTAATCTAAAACACTAGAATTAATCTAAAGCACAACAGCAAAACCAAGAACGCATCAGCGAAACTAAAACAGAAAATCCAAAACCAGCAAATAGCACAGCAGCAAGTAAGATAAAACAACAGCAAATCAAAAACACAACAACACCAAAACTAAGAACACAATAGCAGATCTACAAACACAACAGCAAATCGGAAAACTCAACTGGAAAACTAAAAACGGCAAATCAAAGACACAACAGCAAAACCCAAAAATATAATCAAAAATCAAAAACTCATCAGCAAAACTAAAAACGGTGGCAAATAATAAAAACAACAGGCAGTCCTGCCAGGATTTAGCGATTTTGCGATCGCAGAAATTAACGCAAAATCAAGTAAACTCCGCAATATTTTGAGGAGCTTGCAATTTTTCTAAATTACTGCAGATTTTCCACAGGTGTGGGCCGAGACGCGTCGTGTGACGTCATCACGATGCGCATTCAGCAAAAGCTGTCTTTGATTCATGTGCGTCGAACATGAGTACGGCTAAAAGGTCTCATTTACCAACAAACGTCACTGCGAAAAACAATTTCGTGCAATCGCGATTTTGCCAATTCAAGTAGTTTTCTGCAAAAAAAAGCACAGAAAACAGAACAGAACAACTTAAAAACAACAGAAAATTTAAAAAAAGAGCAATTCAAAAAACAAAACATCACAGCAAATATGTAAACACAACATCGAATTCCAAAACACACAATCGTTAAGTGTAGATCCTTACTGAACATCACATTCGTGTTGCTGATGAGTCTGAGAGATCGCGGAAAACCGAGAACAAACGGTGTTTACAGTAAGATGAGATTGCTGATGAGATTTTTTTGGGCTTATTTTTAGATATGTTGTCAACTTTGTGGTTAAGCAAGCACTGAAAGTCGCCTAAGTGAAGTTATTCAGAAGAACGAGTTCCTTATTCAAGTACCTTGTTTGCATTAAACTGATTTTACTACGCTAATGAGAGAAAAGTCTGAAAAGGTGCAAATCATTTTCGTACGCTGTTTTGATGTTCATAAGGACCTGCGCTTTCCTTTTTGACTTAATGTCGACGTGTTTCTGAGGTCGTTGTCGTGTTTTTGTTTTCGTCGTTGCGTTTTCTGATTTGCTGTTGCGTTTTTGGTTTGGTTTCACTCTTACAGGCCACCGTAGTATTTACAGTTTTTCAGAACTTCAGAATTGTGTTGATGCGGATTCATGTCTGTGTTTTTAAAGGTTGGATGGAGTATTACACTTATAGCTTTTTTTCACCAGGGAAGACTCCCAATCCTACACTCAGATAACACCTTCTCACACCCTTGTGTGGTCCTATAGTATACACCCACACTGCGTTATCAGCAGACGCCATATAGTTCAAGATGTTCACGCTGATAAGTACTGTATGTCAAAGACAGCACAATAACCAGCTGTGGCTTTTTTGGGTTTTTTTTGTTTTTTTTACAGAAAAACACAATTTTACCATAATAGTTTGGTCAGTCTTGTGGTTACGGCCAATAATTATTGAGTTCTATGAAAGTTTTTAACAGAGCCTAGGGTCCATGTAATCAAAATATGATGCTGAGAGGTAAATTTTTTGTCCAAGCAGTTTGGTTGGATGTAAATTGCTTATGTAGAACCAGGGTAGTATGGATTTTTAGGCTAATGAATTTATCAAATGTAGCATTAGTTTTTAAAATACAAGTTTGCTCTTGTTCCTCCAGTATTTGGAGAATTCGTTTATAAAATCACAAACAGGTCAACTAGTGGCACTACAAGAGGTGACTGTGTAAGGCTAGTAAAGAAAAGTGTTTTTGATCAATCTGCACTGCGAATCACATGAGCGAACTGAACTTCCTAGTGATTTAAGAGTTAAATTAAATAGAACAAATGTTAAATAACAAAAAAAAAAAAAAAAAAAAATGCTGGAAAATTAACAGTATGATGTTTAGTTATATAGCATGTTTATAATGCACAAGTAAATTGGGTCTTTACCATGGTGTGTGCCTACGTAGTTTTAGCGTAGTATTTTTTGTCCTGTTTGTTCTTTTTTTAAAATTAAACATCAACCTATCAAGGTACAGCAGATGTTGATAATACAGATATCACTAATACAGATGTTGATTAATGTGTATCGTCCCTGAAGAAAGAAAGAGAACTGCCGTTTCTGAATCATAGCTAATAGTTATGATGGATTTCATTTAAACACTTTACCTCTGTCCTTTGTGTTATTTAATTATTCATCTTTTATAAGTGATTAGGAGAGGCTGCACAGCCTGGCTCTCCAGTTGCTACTGCATCTGGTAGCTCTGCAAGGTGCTCGTGCCCAAGGGACGCTCTGGAATGGAGGAAACCTTCCCCATCCTGCCAGCTCCACCTGAGGCTTTGGACCTGGTTCAGCACAGAGCCCCAGCCATAAACAAACTCTCATTTACCACATTAATCGCCAGACCTGGTGTTTTGAGTTTTACATAATGGGTTTAAGTAACGCTTCTGGTTTTCTGCACCGTTTAAGTGAAAGCCAAGCAGCGCTCCCAGAGAACGGCAGCAGGCTTAGGCATGAATGGATGTTCTCCACATTCCTGCCATTATGACGATGCTGCCTTTTGGATGGTGACGAGCGGCAGATCTCTAAGGCTGTGGTAGACCAGAAGGAAGGAGGAGGGAACGAGAAAGATGAATGGTCAGTGCAGCTAAACAGCGTTTGCTTTTTCTCTGGCCTTTTACTCCCAGCTGTTTTTCATTGCTCCTGTCAGAGATGTCGTTTGTGTTTGAGGTTGAAGGCTGTGGGGGGGACGGCAGTCTCGCCTCAGCCCTGATGGCTTTAGCTGCTGCTCCACTAGCGCTCTAGGCATTGTAAATGTCCATCAGGATAGGCTATTAAAAGCTGTACAAGTCACTGTTCTTTGTGTTTCGACCACTTTAACACAACTCGATGCAAAGAACGTCAAGCCGAGCCACATGCTTACGGCTTCTCTGGACATTACAACTAACATCAAACAACGTGAAAGTGGCAGATGGAAAAACAAGAGCCTAAGAATATACAGTAGCTAACCCGGCTTCTTATGATTGCTAATTAACTATATTAATACTCATTATACACTTAATCCAATTATTTAGCGCGGTTTGAAATCTGCACTTATGCAAAAAGATTTCTAGCATAAGCTAGGGCTGCACAATAATGGTTTAAATTATAATCACAACTATTTGGTCAATACTGAAATTATTTATTGCAATTACGCAGGTAGCCTTTTCTTATACACTGTAATATTATATTTAAAATTATATAATAAATAAATGAAAATGATCAACAAGAAGTTGGGTGATGAAGCGGAGTTGATTATTTTCCCCAAAAACAGCACATCCTGAAATGCTTTATGTCTCATAACATGGCAATTTGCCAATTATTACAATTTTGAATTGAAAAATAAAAAGACACAACACACCTTTTATCCATTTTTACATAGTTACATTTGATGCTGTGGAACATTTGTAAAACAAGTTAGTTGCTGTTATCCGTTGCGTTATAGCAACTATAAACAGTCATTCTTTCACCAGCTGCTCTTTAAGTTAATAAGACAAGAAAATGGAGCTTGTTAACAAAAAAGCGTAAAGCCTTCTTTCCTGAAGACTTTCCCGTGTTGTACAGCTTTACCTCGGACTGTTACAAAGTGCTGACACTGGAGACTCCTTCCAAAAAATGCTAGATAAACATCTCCTTACAGAAAACTTCACCTTATCAACAATTACATCTTTATATATATATATATATATATATATATATATATATATATATATATATATATATATATATATATATATATATATATATATATATATATAGTCTTGCCCCTCCTTATTTGTCTGACTTACTTCACCCATACTGCCCTACCCGGTCCCTTAGATCATCAGAACTTGGCCTCTTGTCCATTCCTAGATTTCGGCTGTCCACTGCAGGTGGAAGGTCATTTTGTGTTGCTGCTCCGAAACTGTGGAACTCGCTACCTCTTACTCTCCGTAACATCACTCCTCTGCCTAGTTTCAAGACCCAGTTAAAAACTATCTGTTTGAAATGTACTTTCAATGATGTGAATTGTGTTGTATGTATTTGTATGTATTTTATGTATTTGATATATACGGTGTAAAGCGACATTGAGCTTTGGAAAGGCACTATATAAATAAAACTTCTTCTTATACTTCTTCTTCTTCTTCCTCTTAAGCACCCATACCTACAATCGATCGGAATTACTTCACTGAAGAAGCCGAATATCATGCTCCGGATTAAAATCTAATTCATTCTGCAGCTTTGCAGTGTGCTGATGTAAAGTGGCTGGCAATTCATCACACGTCCCAAGTTCCTTAATCTCCCTGACCTCTGTGTCTTAGTGAAACTATCGCCACATTATGCATGTGAATAACGTGGGAGGAATAAAGGGGCATACAGCAGTTATCGCCGTGTCACCACCAGTTGTATGATAATGTCAAATGTAAAGTGCCATGTAGCTCTACTGGTTTTAATGTTCTTCTCTGCAGCCTGTTCACAAACCGCTGGCTCACACGGGGGTGACAACGGGCCCATTACAAAGGGAAAGATAAAGCAAATAAACAAGCTTTTCACACATAAAGAGGCTCTGTAATGCTCTCTTAACTGCTGACACTTTAACTCTGAATATCAATGGTTGTGTATTGCAAGAATCATGTGAAAATCAATAATATTGGTTAAAACAAGTTTTACAATTGTGTTATAACGTGTATATATAGGGACATATAGTTATTGTTTAGCAGCAGTGGCGGGCAAATTCAGATGGAAAATGTGTACAGAGCGTGAATGAGGGTCAAACCCTAAAATGTGTCTTAAGATCACTTTGAACTGGGGTGGGCTTGAAAGCCACCCCAAGTAGGTTTGTGAGAGTCACAGCCAAAGGTCACATTCCCTTGGCTTTTGGCTGGCATAATTAATATTTATAAGGGTTTAATGCCAGATAGACATCCTCACCAGCACTCCCACACAAACACACACACTCACACTCTCACACATGCTGACTTCCTTTAGTCATAAATCTCCTCCATATAAAAGTGGCACAAATTACAAAGAAATCTGGTGAATACTTGCATGTTTCCTTGAAAATTTATTAGCTGTGCACCCTGAGACCTTTCCCTTCTTCCTACACACACATCACCTCAATACCCACTCCGCTATAATCACCCAGTCTGCGTCGGGTCGGATTTACAGTGCACCGAAGTGGAAAGAACAAAAAACTGTCCGCATTATTAACATAATTGCAACTGCAAGTGATGAGGTCTTGGCCTCATTTGTCAAGCTGAAAGAAAATAATTTATTTGTAAATCATTCGCAGGAGTATTGCCACAAGAAATGTGGTATTCATGAAAATCCAGTTAGTTTGGGGGGGAAAAAGTTTGTACGCTACAACATTTCCAGAGTTTGTGTATATTTACATATAAAAAGAGTCGCTAATTAGGGGTGGAAAGCACTTGTACTTTCTTATTTTATTAAAGTACAATTTTGGAAGATTCGTACTTCAATACTAGAGGGGGGGGAAATATTTTACTCCTTAATTTTTCATTTTGACCTATTTATGTACTTTATAATATATACTTCATATTACAAATCTCAAATGCCATAACATTTTTCCTTTTTTTTTCTATTTTTTTTTTCCTAGTAAGATGTAGCTCCCATGTAAAATTAAAATATCAGCCTTTAAAAGTTGCCACTGAATTTAGTGAAGTATGTTGAGTTAAGCCAGCTAGTTGAGTTTTGTACGGTACAATAGTTTTTCAATACCTAGCTAGTTGAGTTTTGTAAATTAGCTTGTTAAATTAGCTAGCTGTTTTGCTTTTAGCTAGCTGGTTATTTTTTTTGTAAATTAGCTTGCTCAATTATGTAGATATTTTGCAGCTTTTGTAAATTAGCGTGTTCTTAGCTTGTGTAAATTAGATAGCTAGTAAAGTTTTGTTTTTGTTGCTAACCTGCCAATATGTAAGCAAACATTAGCTAACCAGCGAGCCGAATTCTAGGTTTGTCAGTCCTTTTATCGGTTTAAAATAATTAATTGAGTGTGTTTAAATGTAAAAATGTTTAAATGTAAATGTGAATTTTTTTTTTTTTTTTACTTTTTGTCTCTCAAGTAGCCTTTTGACTCCATACTTCCACTTTTAATTAAGATTTTGACCCATACTCTTTCTTAAGTACACTTTCTTAGCACTTCCCCTGTCACTTATGTAAACCTTGGCTGTTAGGCTACAAATTGTATAATTGTTATGAGTTACTGCAAAGTTATATACGGATTGGTGAAGTTTGCACGCACAAATTTAGTGAACGTATTGTGAAACTCATTTCATATTAATGAGTTGAAAGAAAGCGATACAACTTTCTAACCCTAACCCTAACCCCCCATAATTTAAGACAAATATGGCTATTCATTCAATTAGGACAGAAGTAATGGCGCCCTATACAAGGAGGAAGAGTTATTGTGTGTCAGCTGTCCTGTGAACATGCTTGGTAATTTATGGGTGGTTGGTGTTTACCAGAATGCACATGTGCGTGTAAAGAAAATTAGTGCTACTGAAAATTTACTGAATCTGGTGGTAAATAAAATAAAATAAAAAGTTTAGTTTCAGTTCAGAAGTTTAGTTTGGCCTTTGAAAACTTTTACTTGATTAAAAGATTGATAAATGAGACCCATTGTGAGCATGATTATGTTACATAAAGAGGGATGAGATTGTGGATGATGGAAACCCTGCTGAGCTTCCTCGCTCATCTGCCTCAGTCCCAGCATCCTGCGGTCCGTGCTGGCGTGAACACTGCTAACCTGATTAGCAGCACACATGGCTCTTTGGCTTTGTGTGTTTGCGCTGCGTTTTTGTCCCTGACCCAGGCGAGAGTTCAAATGGGATTACGTCCCCGTGAACAGCGCGGTCCTCAATGGTCATGCAGCGATCGGGCCAGCAAAGGCGAGAATGTTAGAATGAAATGGAGAGAGAGATAGAGAAAGAGAGAGGGCAAGGAGTAGGAGGGAGACAGCGACGTGCACAAACGCACAAGTAGACAGGATAATGAGTCTGCCAATGCTTCAGATGTGCTGGATAAGACAACAGAGCAGAGAGAAAACTGATCTGTAGGAACAGAATGAAGGGCATGCTAAATTCACATCAGATTCAGTAAAGAGTCCCGGGTGAAGAAAGAGAGAGATCAAACCTTAATGGCTTGTTATGGCTAATAAAGAACACGTCAAGTGAGTGCGTTATATTCTGAGATGGAGAGAAGATGAGGCCCATGAGGGAACATAAATATGCATATCCCCATGCCGAACAATGCTCACATCATCACCTCTAGCTGACAAGCTCTCATCTTACTGCTGTCGGGCCAAACACACACTCTTCCCTGGAAATGCACTTCTGGGTTTTGTTTTGTTTTGTTTGGTTTTTGAATTGCGCACACATTCTCTTGATATATGATACATTTGATAAACAAACTGAAAAAATGTATTAGTACATGTTTTCCTCCTGTGTCAACACAAGAAACTTAACACTAAGAGCAAATGTTCAGCCTCAGCCATAGGTAGTAAAAATACCACCGTACTCCTCTAAATAAATAAGTCTTCAAATACAGCTTCAAATTCTTCACACAAGTTAAAGTAGAAACGTCGAAACTCTTCAGTTGACTGAGAAAATATAAATGCAAGAAGGTTGCACAGAAAAAAAAAAAAAGAAATCTGCCTCAATTCGATTTCATTAACTTTAGTTAATGATGGGGGTCTTTCAACAAGGAACTGAGGTACATGCGAAACAATTAGCTAACAACAGGTTGACTGACAACAGATTAGCTATCGCTTAGCTAGCATGATAATAACTAAAAGGATGGTAACTGCTAGCGATAACAATACAAAGTGCCTTGATAAATACATAAATTGAAAATCGAGATATTATGGTAACATTCTTTTAACAGTAACATTGCGTTAGTTTATTAGTGCATTATGTTTAGTCGTAGACGCATCAAGAAGGTTCTTAACAAGAAGTAGAAAAGTTTGTTGTATGATTCCCTGGTAATCTCTCTAGTACAATTCATTTATTAAAGAAATAAATCAACACAGATCTTATGATGTGTTATGCAAAGCATAGTTTCTTTGGTATTGGTGTTATAATGTGTTATGAACACGACATATCAATAATATGTCGCGTTTATTTATAATGCATAATAAAGTTAGCAATAAAGTGCAATGCATTTTCTTAAATAATGATTACATTGTGCTTATGAATGCATTATTATAGTCATAAAGATGACCTTCATAGAAAGTGACGTAAAAGTCAAAAGTATTAATTGAAAGAAAAAGCTACAGTAAAAATAAACGAATAAATAAATAATAAGTATTTGTAGTTTGTTACTTTCCACCTCTGGCCAAGCAACCAGTTCATTAATTAAATCCTAAACCTATGCACTATTGTACTGTTTTTTTTTTTTTTTTTAAATCAATAAAAAAGCAGGAAGATGACTCATAGTGTATATTAGATATACCTCTCCATTATCTGATGCACCTGTAGCTCTGATATGACTAATGTCAGTGTAAACAGAAAAGCAAACAAAACTGTTAATGTGTGCACATAATTACTTAATATGCCATGTGGATTTTTTTTTTTCTGGTGGGGGGGGGGGGGGGGGGTGTTGCTGTGTGTATGTTTTTACTAACGTACTGTACCATCTCACGCACTTCACTGTTCTTAAAGACATCCCACTGCTCACCTCCTGTCAGCCCTCTAATATCTTTCTCATTTCATTTACATATTACTCTAATTAAACTGCACCGCTTTATTTGCGTGACACTCCTCAAAATGTCATTAGCCTGCGGTGACAAGAGGGTTTTCCACGCATGCATAAAAAAAGAAAATAGAGCAAAGAAAAACGATCAACGTGCCGAAATTCAAATATTTATAATATATTTATGGGACAACACTAACTGATCTTATCTGTATGTTCTCCCACAGCAGGGACTTTTCCAGCATTTTCACATGGTTAATCATATAAACACTTGTCATCTATAGAAGGAACGGGCTGCTGTCTTTTTAGCCTGCCAAGGCAAAACTCATGCAAAGTTATGCAAATGACGGGTGCGGAGCGTGCCACAAGCACATCACCATTTTTATGAAGGCTCAAACAAAAGCCACGCACTAAGCATATACACTGGTTCACTCATCAGATCTCGTTAGGCCTCGGGCTGGATTGGATTTCCTGATGCACATGACACAAAAGCTCTCTTCCCGCCGAATATTAATAAAAGAGAATGAGAGTTTGGAGGACATTTAGGACAGCCTCTGCCCAGCTGACAACTTTCCCTTGCTACAGTAATGATGTGCAACTGGTTTCAATCAACTCCTTAAAGCTCTTTCAACTACATTTACTATTTAAGCTATTTAATAATACTAATAATAAATAACAAAGAAACCAGAGTTTCTGTTACCGCTCTGAAGTTTATTATTTTTCTATAAGAGCAAATCCTGAAGTGTTTTATTTCTCATATCAATCATTCCATTCTATAATTTTTAATTTATTAAAGATCCATATGTCATACTTTTTACCCATTTGTAGGCATTTTCAATGTTGCAGAACGTCGGCGAAACAAGTTAGTTCCTGTTATCACTTATGTTGTAGCAGGTATAAACATCCATGTCATTCCCTCACCTGCCTCTCTTTTGTCTTTCTCTTGAAGTTAACAAAACAAAAGGAAACCCCTTTGTCGTGCTGAACAGAACCCATAAAGTGCAAAGTCCTCTATCCAGAAGACTTTCCTGTATATATATATATATATATATATATATATTTTTTTTTTTTTTTTTTTTTAAGTTATTAGTTTAAAGATAAAGTGTCAGCTTTATATCTACTGGCACTGGAGACTCCTTTCAAAAATGATAAACATCTTCTGATATCATATCAACAATTTGACGAATCTGTTTATGTGGAGCATCGTTATACAAGTCTCGGTGAATGAACTGTTACTATAGAAACAATTATTAAGTGCGCATTAATATAATCCTGTGAGATGCTATTAACCTTCTGACCAGTCAGAATCAATTCAACAATGCTGTGGTATAACTGTTAATATTATACAAATGTACTAAATAAATTCCCACCCATAATGTTCTACCATGTTAATTTATGTAAATGTCTTGGACTGTATCAACATGAGCAGTGTTTTTTTTTTTTTTTTTTTTTTTAATACCTTGATTGTATTCCTTGAATCTGACAGAAAAATTATGTATGCAAATACAGTGTGGACACTGAAAGGCACTCGAGATATATGAGAGGGGGGCAGGCAGAGAGAGTTGTAAAGACTTATCAGGTCACCTGGGGCCATGCTGACAGCCCTTTGAGCAGCACATACAAATAACTGTAGGGAAAAGGAGCAGGTGATAACAGTGCAACAGTCTCCAACCCAATGCGCCCCCCCCTCCTCCCCACACCCGTTTGCCAGCATGCTCATACAGTGAGAGAGTGTGTGTGTCAGAAAGTGAGGTCTCTTTGTAAGCGTGTACCTCCACATAGAGGAAAGGAGGGTTAGAAGGGCATTCAGAGGCAAATGAGCAGGGGACCGGCAGCTTGGAGATAGAAAGTCTGTGAGAAAAGGCCTCCGAGGGGTGCGAGACGCTACAGCCAGCGCAGAGGCAGCCAGGACGGCTGTAGGTCAACTGTGCCGTCCGAGGAGATAAATATGTATAACGTGCTATTGTTCGCTGAGCTGTGCATCACGTATACCCCATCAGGCATGACGGATTTGACAGTTCGTTTAGGAGGCATCAGCAGAAAGAAGCCATCATTGCTTGGCTAGTGAAGAGACCCTTAATGACAGATGATGTATGGTACAAAATAAATCTGGAAAATTCATTAATATAAACAGAATCCAGGGTTTTCCAGCTTAATAGTCCAGTGTTTTCCAATGTGTTTTAGGCAACATGGCCTTAAGACCTTTAGGAAGTCTTGTCTGGTGTTAATGTTAGATTAGATTACAAGAAAATCCTCAAAGCTTACTGAATTAAATGTACCAAGCAATTTAATAACACATAAGGTCTAAAATAGAGCAGGGCATGCTGTTATAGGGAAATAATCAACGACAGAAGCAGAATTACTGTTACAGCTAATTATCTTCCTATAATGTTTTATTCCTCTTATATCACACCAGTAAACCAATGCTAACAATTTTTTAAATTTATTTATTGAACAACATTGTGCTTTATCTAGCCAAACTGAACCATGTGTTTTAGGTCACATGACTTTTAAGCCTTTAGTAAGTCATGTCCGGTGTTAACTTGGGCGTGCCAATTACATTTGCGATTACAAATTGTAATACATTTAAAATGCTACATGCAAACGTGATTCCCATTTAAGACCACCACGGCATTGTAAGGGTGACTGGAAAACAAGATGGATGATGGCATTCCTCCATTCTAATTGGCTTTGAATGTTTTAATTCTCCATCTGCTCCTTTCTGTGTTGACAACGTAAACAACATTCCTGGAGGAACGTGAACGGTGCCAATGCTGGCTAAAAGAATGGGACTGCCTGATCAATCAGACAGCACAGAGCTCCTTTAGCACATGTGTAAATATGGGCTGTGTGTCTATGTGTGTGTGAGTGAGAGAGAGAGAGAGAGAGAGAGAGAGAGAGAGCGAGAGAGAGAGAGAGAGAGAGAGAGAGAGCGAGAGAGAGAGAGAGAACTTAATACAGTGACTCGTATGATTTTTATCCATGTGAAATCAAGTAAAGTCATCTCCCACCATTATATGCTCTTACAAAAACAAGATCAAACTCTATAAATTCCTGGCAGACGTAATGCTTTTTCCCCCTACTCAGTGTGGCTCCCTTGTGGTTGGCCCTGAGCAGGCCAGAGTCTTGCTGCATTTAGGGCCCCTGGTGATCTGCTGTCTCTTTCATAGACTTTCATTGTCCCAGGGGTCTTTTCCTCTTCTCAATGCCCTTGGACCCTCTGCACGACCCCCCCCCCCCCCCCACGTTCCTTAAGCGGAGTGAGTGAAGGGCCAGCGCAGGCCACCCCTACACCGTTGAGGAACCCCAGCTCTCCCCGTTTGCGGATCACTAAACAGGACAATCACTCTATCCATCTTTTCATGGCCCATTGTGGTGCCCACCCTGGCTTGAAAAAAGGGACTCTTTCAGTGGGTGAACTTTCTCTCCCTCTCTCTCACTCGCTCTTTCCTCTCTTTTTTTGATACGTTTTCTTGGGGGCGGGAGGGGAGAATTTTGATGGCGTGAAAGGACACCCCCCTAAAATCTGTGTCCATTATTACAAGCCCCCTGCTCCCTTTTCTAGCACATATCAAGGATATGAAGAGGAGTCAGAACTTCAAAGCTGGAGATGGACTTAGTGGAAAGAATGGTTTCCCCCCCAAATAAAGCAACAGGGTTAGATGGAGGAGGGGATGCAAAAAAAAAAAACAAAAAATGATGGCACTGCAGTTAAGCAGTAACACAAAACATGGGTGGTCATTTCAGTGGACTCTCTTATATTATGATAACTATGTGACCTTAATTATAATGCGTTCAAATGGAACCTGTGAGAAGGTGAACACACAATACAGTTCAAACTGGTGAAATTATGAAAGCACTGTTGCTAGGCAACTAGGAAATATGTATTAACATATCTCCAATCCAACAATCCCAAAAGGGCCGAAAAAGATTAATGAGATTATTATTAATATTGTCTTTGGCAAGTACTATTTATTTTGTTCAACAGTTAAATGGAAACTTCTTGTGTGGGAAGGTGAAAATGTGATACACTCAGTGTTAATTATTACAAGTCTGAAAGCACTCTTGCTAGGCAACTAGGAAATATGGATCCCAAGTATTAGCTATTTAGCTAGCTGACAAGTCTTTCATACTGTAAATACAGTGTAAAGGAACAATGTCAGTGGAAACAAAACAAAAACAACTTGAATATCAATATTTCCCTTGAATGTGTTGGTAAAATTGCTAATGATATCATAAGGATAAAATTACACTGCCATTACATGTAGGTGAAACATCACCTTTATGCCACAACACAATCAGAAAAATTTCATATCACAAAGAATGGTCGTTCCAGGTGAAAACCATGGTGAACGTATTAGATCCATTGCTTGTCATCAACATCACTCTAATACTACAATCACAAATCGTCTACAATAGAACTCTTTTCTCAAAATGACTGTTAATATTAAGTCTTTGGCAAGTACTCTTAATTTTATTTGTTACATATAAGACTTTCTTAGAGAAAAGGGAAGAGACTAATTAAAATTTGAGATTGTTGACAAATTAAATAAAAAAAAAATGACTTATGATCACTCAGGCTCCACAATCATATAGCTCTTTTTCAAATTAGCACTATATGGCGTAACCAACAGTTTGATTTGCTATGTCGCATATCTGCACGTCTTAACGTTATAATGAGTAGTTACAAGGCGTGGAATGTTTACACGCGTTCTGTGACAACGTGCTCTCGGGCAGAACTCAGACGTATTTACTTGTGTATTTCATTTTTAAATACACATGTATTAGCATTCCCTAATATAAATGCTTGGGGGTAAACGGCCCAAAGCAAAAGGCTGCTTTGGCAAAACAAAGGTCCCTTTGAAGAGGCCTTTCAATCCTAATCTCATATCCAAGCATTTAGACCAGGAGAAGCATTGTGTATAATCGGGTCTTAAAGGAATGAGGACGCTGGGTGTTGCAGGGCGGCTCGGAGCAGGCGTACAACAAACTACACACTCCAGTGACACGATTATGCAGGCATACCAACACACATTCCTCAATATGTCAGGGGATATAATATGTCTAATATTGGGTATGTATGAACTTCATGAGTGCAATTTCTGGCCCTTGAACCACTGGATAGTTGCAGTGTCGAATAATGGCCATAGGATAATGCTGCCTCTATGTGTGCTAATTGATACAGCTCTGGAGAGACAGCGGGTAACCTTTTCTCTTCGCTCATATCATACAGTATGCCTTTGTTGAGAGGCATGGATGTCCTAAGCACTGAATAGAGACTTCCTTGATGGCTCCTGTGACATCAAACTGCTTCCTCATAACCATTCGCTATTCCCCCGTTGCCATACTATTTTTGAGCTGAAGATCTGGAGTCAGTTATGGATTATAAAATGTCAGCAAATGTCAGAGAAAGAAAGACAAAAGCACAATTCTAACACATGAAAGCAGAAGATGAAAACATGAAAACTTCCTCATATCCATTTGTCTCTGTTGAGAGTGAGGTGGGATCCATTTGCCTTCATTTGGCGTCACATTTATCTTCATCACCATTAACGGAATAAAAGGTGACTATAGGGGAAGGATGATGGTCTTTGGAAAGGATTGATCTCCCCACAATGAGGCATCAGGGGCAAAGGGTCTCAAAGAGTCCACTATGGGTTCATCATAAAGGGATGTGAGATGAAAGCTCACTTGCATTTTTTAAGTTCTATAAAAGGAGAGATTGAAAAAAGGTTTGAGTGAGAATGACAATAACAGGTGGTAAATGAGATGACTAAAGTTTACATATCTCTATGATTAATTAGAGAATGTGTGATTCTGATTGGTCAGAAGGCGTCTATCAATTTTCTATAACCGCAGCTCCGACAATAGTGCCAGGTGCAATTCAAATTGCAGATTTATATTAATGCACTGTTTTAATATGTTGTCATTTCTTTAGTGACAGATCGTTCACAGGGACATCTAATAATAAATGGATTATTGTTATTTAAAAAGAAAAACGTTCAATCGTTCATATGGTATAGATTTCTGTAAGAAGATGTTTATTCGACATTTATAAAAGGAGTCTCCAGTGTCAGTGCTTCGTAACAGTCAGTAAGTTTTCTGCCACTGTAAAGTCTTTAGGAAACAAGAGTTTGTGTTTTCCGGTTTCTCAGTATCCTGACCAGGGTTGTTTTTTTTTTTGTTTTTTTTCTAATTCACTTCAAGAAAGAGAGAAAAGACTGGCTGGTGAGGGAATAACTGTTTATAATGCTGCTATAAGGTAAGTAATATAGGGAACTAACTTGTCTCCCAGATGTTCCACATAATTATAAACAATTAAAATGCATAACGTGTTTTTCGTTAATAAATCGAACATTTGAATAATTGGAAAACCATTTTGGTCTAAGAGGACTTCAAGACTTGACATTATTGAAAAATAATCCACTTCTGGTGATAACAGTGACTCTGGATTCTGAATTGGAGTCAGGTTTGGACTCCATTAATGAAGAAATCCTGCGAGAGTCACTCCGCTCTTTATATGCATACAGGATCATGAATAAACAAAATGGGGCTGTAGGGATATGGGATGGCACGTACAGTCCATGTACATGCCTACGATCTTACATTTAGATTCTGGTCTCTGTGCGTGAGGAAATATCTTAAGGAATGTATGCCGAGTTTTAGCTATACGTGAGGTCCCTGGCTGCTACACCGAGTGCCCAAAGTGTCCCGGGCAAAGTAGTTGGCCAAAATACTGAGGAGACAGCCATTAATCTTTGATACCTGTTACACAGAGCTTTACCACTCCCTCTGTAGTTGGTTCTGCATTATAGAGCCATGATTTATCATAGCAATCAGGGGGGTTGTGGGGCCATTTCCAGGGCACAGGATTTATGATTTCTGAGACATCGCAGCTCAGACGTTATTCAATAGAGAGAACCGATCTGCTGGAGTCCCGATGCTTGCGCTATGCACTGAGGATCCTCTCTGGTGGCCTTCCTTTGGTGGATTACCTGACGAATTATTTGACAACTTAATAACTGTCACTGGACCACAGCTCAATGCAGACTCCACCAAACAGGTTGTCTTCACCTTCTATATTAAATTGAAATATTTATTATGTCACACCTTATACTCACATACCTGCATATGTGTATCTACCGCAGTCATATGAGACATCCTGTTTTACCTGTAAGAGGAAATTAGTGGGAATTGCCCTGGCTAATGCTTGTAAACCGGGGAGATGGGCTTAGTGTGACCAGCAGGAGCTTAACGAGAAGCAATACAGAGTAGAGCAGGCTAGAGATGGCAGCTGGGTCAGAGGGGCCTGCAGGTACAGCACCTGCTGGAGGGATTAGTCCAGGTGATTGACGAGCTCTAATGCTCTCATTAGGTCACTGATAGTCCTGCAGTGTGAGGTGACGCGTATATATATATTTTTTGTTAAATCCCTCAAACTCTAAAGAAGCTATGTAAAAGAAACTATATAAGTGACTCTACCTGTGTTTTAGCTTTAGAAGTTAGTTAAAAATGTTACCACTGGCTGCTGAATTTCACATGAGAACAATTTCAGATACCGCTTTGTCATCTAGAAATTTCTCGCCGTGTCTACGAACTAAATCTACACTGACATGTCAGCATTTTATCAAAGAGAAAGCACAACTTTTCTTCTTTCTCATTCTTTCAAAATAAATTTTCAATATTGTAAAGGAGTTTGGAAGAAGTAAAGACAAAGAAAGATAGTTCATACTCACTTTGTTTCACTGTGTGTACAGTAACCTGTGTGCTGTGTCCCTACGAGCAAATAATTTCATTTACATGGCGATTGCAGTGTGAACAGTGGGTCCGAATTGGGGCTGAAAGGCGTAAGATGGGGCTGCAGGGTGGAGGAGAGGAGTACTGAGCACTGAGCAGCAATTAGACCAGCACCCTGTTTGAAACCTCGAACAAGGACCATCTTTTGTCATTTTGTTTACTAATCTTCAGCTCTCACCAGGTCTGACGACTGCCGCTAGCCCTTAGGTATCCAGAGAGAGTTATTTATTATGCCTTCATCTTCACATTTAAGTACAGACATCCATGCCCGCTTTAAACGTGCTCCTAATGGAGAGTGTATTTGAGCCTCTGCCTTAGGGTTACCTGCCGTTTATGCTGGTCTCTTCGTACCTCGCCCCTTTGTTATAGCCTTCAACAATTTTTATTGCTTTCCTGAAAAAAAAAAAAGAGTCCTAATAAAAATAGTTCTATTAAAAAATGTCTACAAGTGGCAATACCTATCATGTAACCTATTACATGTCTGAGCTGCAGATTTTCACCCAGTTATTCACAGTTATTACTATTCACTTACAGGAGCTCATTTTAGTACATTATAATCACAGTGCATTAAGATTTTATAACACCGTAACACAAATCGGTGATTAAAAAGAGGCTTGCCAACTAATGAACACACAACAGGCTGGCTCTTTTACCTGGATTAGTCTGATTGGTACTAATCATGGAATAAATACACAAGATAAGATGACTGATCTTTCTGAAACTATCTAAATTCAAACAATGCTCAACTTTTTTATTCCCCCAATGAAATTGGAAACTGCTGTCAGCTATTAACTGTGCACATTTGTTTTTATAAAACAAACTGTATAAATAAAACTATAAATTATATTTAGCTATTTTATTATTTAAGCTATTTCAATGTTTGGACTACTTACTGGTTGAAAAATAATAAATTAGGACTCAGGGAGAGTTGTCTGTGATGAAAGGAGCATGTGCTAGGCCTTCAAACTTCCTATCCATTTTACCGTAATGGCCATAAGAGGAGTGAAAGCGAAAAATCACATGGCCTTACACTCAACAAAGCCCTGGATGGTTCTGTGTTGAAGTAGTCATAGCTCTGACCAAAACTTTTGCAGTTTGAAAATATGGGTGCTGAATAAAAAAAAATGTTATAAAAAGAATGTTTATTGATCATATTTAGGTGCTACAGCCTGAGTAATTTTAAGTATAACTTAAAATATGTTTTTATTCATTATTTTGTCTATCTGTCTGTCTGTCTGTCTGTCTATCTATGAATATTTGTCTGTGTTTTCTTTATTATTATTATTAGTATCTGATTATGCCTAATAGACAAAAATCTGTATTTAGAAAGCTAAATATATTGAATAAATTGTTCTCAGAGTTTACACAGGCAGTTCTGGATAACAAAAGTATAAATCATGACACCTTATAAGAATCAGAATAAAATACTACAATTCTATAGACCAGCAACACTTATAGAATAAGGTTAAAAAGCACCAGATTGCATTGGTGTTACTTTCTGATTGAAGCAAGAGAGTAGCAAGTGTTACCCTTTGTTAAGCTGATTCAAAAATATTTATTAAGCAAACAAACAAACAAAAAAAATTAGGTGCTGATGTTGATATTGACATTTTATCATTTAAAATATAATCTGTTGTACTTTTTGGTTAGTTCAGATGTCCTTAGTCAAAGTTTTGTTTATAATGAGAAAGAGACGTCAATGTATAAAGCAACAGGTAACTTTGGGTTTTGTGTAGCCTATATTAGGTGTTAGACGGTACTTGAAAGTGTAGCGACTGGAATGTGAGGAATTTGAAAGCCTCCGATTCATCCTGAAGCGACAGCAGTGAGGTCTTTAAAGTGAGAGCGCCCCTATTTGAGCAAAACTAATAACACCAGACAAGTTTTAACTCGCTTCGTTTCTTTAGCAAAATGTCATGGTAATCGTTTAAAAGAAGATAATTTAATAATGAACTTTTTGAGAAGTAGATACTGGAGACGTATTTAAGCTGTTTGGAAGCATATCAGGCTGCACGATAGGCCTGTGTTATGAGCTTTATGAGATTTCATATCTGAGGTGGTGCTAAGCTATGGCTGCTAACAACAGAATTTTGTGCTAAATGTTTGGTTTTCAGGTGATAAAAGGATGTTTGAAGTTTTTTGTCATTGCTGCAGAGCAAAGAGAGGCGCAGTTCTGCCTGGCAACTAAACTTTCCCCTCATTGGTTTAGGCTCATTTCTGTTTCCTCCTCTTTCTTGGTGTGGGACAAAGGATTCCTGAGTTTTAAAACTTTTTCTTTTCTGTTCAAATGATGAACCAAAGTAGGTTTAGAAATACTATTTTGGATATGAGTTGTTGTTGTTGTTGTTGTTGTTGTTGTTGTTTTAAGGTTATTCTGACAGAAAACTCAAACCGTGCTTGAAACAATTGTGCAGCAAAAGCTTTTACACGTGAAAGTAAATTAAACTTGGCTTACATGAGTTAGTGAGCAGTGTCACTTAATGAGACAGGGGACGATTATACCGATTTAGTCTGTTATACCGCCCCCTACCAGTTCTTTCACCAATGCACATGTTCACGCCACTAAACAGGCTTTTTACCCCCCATCATTTAGGAAAAAGTCCCCTCGCTCCTCCTCTGTTGCCTACCCCCGTTTTTCACCCCCATAGCCGTTCGCCACCCGGGGTAAAAGGACCTCCCATTTCCAGACTGGCAGCAATAGGAAGGGCCGCAAAAAGTCATTTAAGAATTATCTTTTCTACGCTCAAGCAGACAGCCACTCTCTCTCTCTCTCTCTCTCTCTCTCCTCTCTCTTTCACTCAGTCCTCTCTCTCTCTCTCTCTCTCACACACACACACACACTGCTGCCGCTTTGATCTTCCCTTAACAACAGTGCACGTCACTGGCTGCATCGCACAGAAAGGGAGTTTTGTCAGGCAGAACGCGGCGCGAGACTTGTTCAGTGGCTTGCAGGCAGCAGAAACGGCGAGAGCCGCATCAACACAAACCTCCGTCCTTGCCGAAAAAGACGACTTTTTGTTCCCTCTTTACTCAACTTTTTCTTCCCCGTGCCAAAGTCAGCGCTGAAGCCATGGAGCACCAGCTGTTCTGCTGCGAGGTGGATACCATAAGAAGAGCTTACCAAGACGCCAACTTGTTGAATGATCGAGTTTTACAGACAATGCTCAAAGCGGAGGAAAACTGTCTCCCCTCGCCCAATTATTTCAAATGCGTGCAGAAAGAAATCGTACCCAAAATGAGGAAAATCGTCGCCACATGGATGCTAGAGGTTTGTATAACCCGACATTTGTTAACATTACACAACTTTGTCTCAAGATGATTGTCCCTTATGCTCTTTGGACCCGATCTCCTAATGCAGGCCCATTAGTACCAGGGATATTTTTTTATCTTTCTATCTCTAATCATCTTCCTCTTTTACTATTTAAACGCTGTACTCACTGCTGAATGACATGTTTGCTTTTTTTTTCCTTTTTTTTTTAATCTGCTTTACGAGAGTAATATTCCCCACACTTCAGGGGATTGATGTCGCTTCCCCTTAAACATCACCACTGAATTGTATAGAAGTCTTTAAACTTTATATGCTTCGTTTCGTTTTAAACCAAAGTAAGGTGAAATGTATTTTACACGAATTTATTTCAATTTAATATCAATGTACACGTATGCAATCCCACTCGTGCCAGTAGCCTATTATGCGCCATCTTTGCTGTGGTGTGAAGAAGTTGTTTTAATATCTTAAAAATTCAGAAAACCCCTAAACATTGACATTTCTCACATACTGTTGTTCAGCCTAAGACCTTTAAGTCATATGTATAAGTTAGTGTCGGTTCCTGGAAGTAGACTTTATATTTATACGTTAAAACTTTTGTTTCATTTCGCCATGCCACATGCACAACGTCCCTGAAGGTCGGAGTATAAATAAGATATTTACTTCGTTTCCGACGACAAAATCGTGATATAAATATTCGGATTATGATCCTCATCTGTTATCTTGGATTTACATGTGCGTTATGTGCGATTTTGTCCACTAGAATAATTTATATTAATTTTTGAAATGTGTGCGGAGTGTAAATGCGGCATGCTCCGCATCATTGCGGACATCCTGCGAAATTAAATTAATTTCTCTTGCTTTTCGTTATCAAATTCAACATATTTTAGTTGTGACCGATAGAATATACCTGGCGGAACATTTTCGTGTGACTTAGAAGCGTCGAAACAATTTTATTATATTTTTAAATATTTTTTGAAAAGATGACGAACTAGAAATTGCTTTCGCGAGCCTGGCACCGGACGCCACCTTTGTGTATTAAGAAGCAACGACCACTAGCATCTACTGCTAACTGCTTATGAACAGATCAATCGATTGGATAAATACATTGCGGTATATTTCATTTGATAATCAATCATTTGAATGCGTTTTCTTTAAAGCATATACTTCTTCACATCAAATCCAAGAGAAACCTCGTGCCATAACTGGATTTATCAATTTAGGCCGAGGGCATCAAAAAAAAAACTTTTTGATATTGAGATATTTTGGGGGGGGTTTCCCCAAAAACAGCACATTTTCTTATTTCTCTTGCTGTTAGACTGTCTGTTCTCACTTATGCTTCAAGCCGTATTCTCATATACGTTTCTCACCAGGTGTGCGAAGAACAGAAATGTGAAGAGGAGGTTTTCCCTTTGGCCATGAACTACTTGGACAGGTATCTGTCTGTCGAACACACTAAAAAGACGCGACTGCAGCTGCTGGGAGCCGTCTGCATGTTCTTGGCCTCCAAAATGAAGGAAACCGTGCCATTAACAGCTGAGAAGCTTTGCATATACACGGACAACTCCGTCCGCCCCTGCGAACTATTGGTAATTACCTATTAATGTCTTGTTAATTAGGTAATTCTGTCGTCCGTCAGTTTGGATCATTCGGTAATTTTGTGCAGATTGTGTCTGTATGGACTTAGTTTGCAATAAGGACAAGTTATGCAATGCATGCAGACACGAGTCATCCTTCATTTTGGTCCACAACATTTTCCTCTGAAACTATCTCCAAAATCTGCCATCAAATGGTTGTAGTTTGTAATTGGCCCTAGATTTAGTAGCTTGAGTCAGGAACAGATAAAGCCATTTGAGGAAGGACACCATCTAGAGGCCAAATAATAGAATGCTTTATGAACAAAAAAAAGTACTTCTCTAGAAACTTTTGAGGCCCTTTATGTCAATCTGTGCACTTTCATGTCTTCCTCACAGCAAATGGAGCTACTTGTACTGAATAAGCTGAAGTGGGATCTAGCCACGGTGACGCCACACGACTTCATTGAACATTTTCTCACCAAACTGCCCATTTATCAGAGCACCAAACAGATTCTGCGCAAACACGCACAGACGTTTGTGGCTCTCTGCGCAACAGGTATGCACCTTTATTATACCTTCATCTTGACCTGTGTAGATTTGTGGTGTTTTGAAGTGACATGCAAGATTATTCTTTGTTGTGAAACACGTCCAAGAATCTAAATGGAGTGTTGAGAGACATTAGTTCTGTTTTCCTTTTTTCAATTTGCAATCAGAAAGCGTTTTTTATTGGGGTGGAAAGAACTGCCCTAATTCCTTGTGCAGAGGTATTATAAACTGACCTGAGTGTCTGCGAGTGAGAGGAAGTCTGTTTCCTTTTCTGGTGATTGCTGTGTCTGCACCATGCCTCTGCAGAGGCCCAAGAGCTTCCCAGCAGCAGCCTGCAAATGCACAGTCTCTGAACATTTGGCAAAAAAAAGAGGAAGTTATCTGGTGCTTCTCTGTGAAATGCAGGAGAGATACAACTTGCTGTGGAGCTGAGTTATGTCGTATGAGCGAGTGGAGCATGCATCTGCTTTTTGTGTAAGGGTGCAACTCCACCCAAAAGATCCTTTTTTTTGGCTTGTGACATGTGGAACCCCATCAGTCTCTATTGTTATGTAACCTATTGCATTCAGCTCATGGTCAGTTTATCGTCTGTCTGAAGTAGCCTTTAGTGTCTCAGGAAGGAATCTCTCTGCTTTAGCCCTTTCATTCTTTCTTTGTCCTTCTTTTGACATGGTGGGTATCACTGCAGCTCGCACCCCTTTTATGTTTATGACCTCAATTTCTTTTGGGAAGTGGCCTGGGATAGCAGCCAGGAAGACTGTGCTTGGGTGGGTAGTGAGGAAGGGGGCTAGCCATGGTCATGAATAGATTTTGGTGACGGCTCCCGTGCCTTTATGTTCAATTTGTCTTAACAGTTGCCCTCTCGTCGCTGGGCTAGCAATGGTAGACTGCTACCTATGAGAGGGGCCGTTGTGTTGCACTGCTGCACTCTCCATGTGTGGGCAGAACCCATAGTGGGAGAGGGAGAGAGAGGGGAAAAGTCCCTACTTTGATTTATAATGTCTTCCCTCTCATGCAGGCAGTGTGGGAAGACAAGTTACTACCGAGCAAGCACTCACATTTCAGCCAGTTTATGTAGAAGGAACTCATTTTCTTGGGAACATAACTGAACTTGGATATAAAGGTCTATATGCTCTGGCTGTGTTGCACTAAAGATATATTTGTACTGGAGAGTTTCTGTTTGGTGGTAACAGAGCTAGAGTAGGGGTGGGGGTACTAGCCTAGGACCTACAGCAAAGTTTCCCACCCCCCAAAAAGCCCTAAACGCATGGAGTCACAGTCTACTGTCACCCCAGAATGTCACAGACTGTCTCCTGCCCTGCCACAACCGCCTTAACTGTGATTTAGTCATGCTATGCTCTATTATGAGCCCTCCCAAAAACATCCCCCGACTGCGGGTTTCCTCTTTTAGACGGCTAGTTTCAGTGGGTTTTGCATTGTTCCCATTTGATTCTCATCACATGTTTGAAACAAATGCTCAGCCTGGTTGATTCCTAACAAAATGGCATCATTTCTGTGATCTGCAGATGTCAACTTTATCGCAAGCCCTCCCTCGATGATCGCTGCAGGAAGCGTTGCAGCAGCTGTGCAGGGACTCTACTTGAAGGGTATAGACGGTTCTTTATCCTCCCAGAGCCTCACCAACTACCTGTCCCAAGTTATCAGGAGTGACCCAGTAAGTCCCATACTTCCTCATTGCTTTTTCCAAACAACTTGTCTCAGTACCAATTTTCAAATTGATACTAAATGCTTCTGGTTCCTTCCACAGGACTGTCTTCGATCGTGCCAGGAGCAGATCGAATCTCTGCTGGAGTCCAGTCTGAGGCAGGCGCAACTGCACAGCATCTCCACAGAAAGCAAACTCGTGGATGAGGACGTGGATCTCGCGTGCACTCCCACAGATGTCAGGGACATTAACATCTGAGGGTGCCGGCCTTCGACTAGAGTCTTGTTTTTTCATTGGGGTAATGGGCTTTGACCAGAGGCTTCATGGGACTAGAGGGCACACAGCGCCCGTACCACCAGAGCCCACACAGACACCTCAACCAATCCTAATCAGCCCCTCAGAGTGCCCTTGCTGTTGACCCCTCAGTGGCCTTCACGATTGGGCTGTTGCTGGCCAGGACTACCAGAAGAGGACAAGGGACGGATAAAAACCCTGATCATCCCTTCTACATTGCTTATTTCTCTTTTTCAAACCCTCTTCACATAACTTGAGTCAAAAAAAGACAAAAAACGTATAGTTAATCTAGGATTTTTTAAATTGCAACAGCTGCATATATTATTTATGTAGTTGATACTTGTCTAATGTACAGACAAGGAAATAGGTTGGTAATTTTATTTCAAGTGTATCAATAACCATTATTTGAAAGAGAAGAGACATTCATTTTGTTTCTTTTGATCTCTTTCTTTTAGCTAGTATAATGTCACACATGCTAACAGTCACCCCAGCCATTTTTTTGTTTTTTTTTTGCAGTCTAGGCATGTGTATGTATCCCCGCTTGCTTATGCGTTTAGTCACTTTATTCTATTGTCTAGACTTTTAAAATCCCTAACATGTTTCTTTTTCTTTCAAAATGGCTTGTGTAACCCTAGTATATTTTGTTAAGCATGTGTTATTCTATGTTATGATTTAGAGGCTTGTGGATTGCCAAAGCTAAGGCTTTAACTTAACACCAGACAGAACCATTTCCATTTACCCCCATTTATTTTGTTTGTTTGATTGTCCTCACTGCCAATGCCATCACTGGTTGTGACACAATAAGCTTCTCTCCCACCCGCTTCCTATGTTACATTCGCAGTGCAATCCACAGTCTACTTTCTGTTTAGATTTATGTATTATAATCTAAAACCATTCCACTTAAAAAAAAAAAAAAAAGCACTTTCAGTCCGTCTTGTAAGGCTGACTTATGGAAAAAAAATCCACATTTGTAAAACAAAACTGAAAAAAAACAAAAAAAAAACCATGGAATGGAGTAGGATTTGACGACAGGTTTATTTCCTGTCCGCAGCATGGAGCAGGTCTCTTTATGGTGTTATAGGTTAGAGAGAGAGAAACGGAGAGTTGGAAAAGAAATGGATTCTCAGAATAGCATTACAGCAACCGTCACTATCCTACTGGCTGAGATGGATGCTGGAGAACTTTGAGGTGCAATCTCGATGAGAGCGACCCATGCAAGCCTGCCACCGTTCAGCTCCAGGCGCATTAATGCGTTTAAACACTAAAGTAAAAAAAAAAAAAAAAAAAAAATAGCTATAACAAAGATTGAGAACTATTTATTTTGTTCTATCCCCCCTCGTATAAGGCCAGTATGGAACGCAACAACAAGATGCCTGAGTTTTGAAGTGTGCTCAATGCACGACTGTTTGCTACCTTGTGAGAGATGTTGGGTTTTTGGCTCATTGAAGCGCCATAGATATTGTTCAGAGCTGACAAACTCTGGATGAGGAAAAAAACAAAATTACAAGAGATAAAGTGCTGTGGCCTGTAGAAGATTTTGCACAAACCCCAAGATGTAATGTCCTCTCTCAACTCTCAGTGGAGGAGAAAACAGGGACAAAGACGGACATTAGAGGTGGCAGAGTGAGACGTTAAAAGGGGTGACACCTGGACATCAGAAAGTAACTGCAGAACTAAACTAAGGTGTATGTACAATGAGAAAAGAAGAGAACACGGGAGCACACACTCCTCATATTTAGCTGCTATGGTGGGATTTCCGGCAAGTATGAAACTTTGAACGAAAAAAAAAGGAAAGAAAAAAAAAGGAAAAGACATGCTTTGTTCTCTTGTCTTGTTTGCTGCTATTTTTTGGTTTTGTCTATGTATAATGTCAATACTGCCATAGGTTTTTAATTTTCTCATAGAAAATTATGATATTGACATGTTTCTTTTGGTAGTTTTTTTATGTGATCAGTTTTTATTAATGTGATTTCTGCGCTATTCCAAAAAAAAGAGGGGGAAAAAAAGAAAAAAAAATAGACAAATGTTCCTGTTTTACCCACAATACCTCAACCAGTCATGATTTAGTAATGATTTTTTTCCTCAGTTCTGTCTTTTGTTTTACTTTGTTATTCAGTGTCTGCTAGTCTGGTAATTGGACACCCATTATACATTACATTCTCCTTCTGGGTCCTGATATGAAAAAAAAAAAGAAAACCACACACGCAGAGAGAGAGAGAGAGAGAGAGAGAGAGAGAGAGAGAGAGCGCATTAAATGAAATTGGTGCCATAAACAGCTTGATTATATAACTCATTTGAGTTTTTAACTGTTTCATTAAAAGAGACTTTTATGCCCCCGCCTTTAGGCCCCTTGTGGCCCGATCTAAATGTATTTATGAAGCTTTTGTTCAAACTGAAAGCAGATATGAATTTGTGAATTTTACAACGCCATAGTATTGTAGTAATTTAACATGGCTCCCATGTCAGAAGCTGGATATGTTGCTTTGAACACAGGAAGCATGGCATGTTAACATCACATGTGTCAATATCACAATAAATGGCATGTAGACGCAACCAGCAGTAGTTCTTTCCTTTTTCATATTGCATTCATTGGAGATGTGTATATGTATTTCTTCCTTTTTTTTTTTTCTTTTTTTTTTTTTTTACAAAATTGTGAAATTCTTTTATTTTTAACATCAACAGTTGATCCTTGATCCCCCTTTCCCAATCCCATTCCCTTTTAGCCATAGACATGGTGCTGCTATGTGTTCTGCATTGTGACTGGAGATAGTACTTTTATATAAAGAGGTGCAGCTTGGAGTTTTAGGGTGAGCTACTGGCTAACCCAGGACCCAGGGGGACAAAACCACACATTATCTTCTGTATAGTATCAGGAATGTTTGTTACCTCAAGACAAAAAAAAAAAAAAGCTGCGCATTTTGCAAGCAAAGGCATATAGGTCTTTAAATTAAATGAATAAATAAAAAAAGTGTAACAGAAAAGACAAGCTGGTGAGGTTTTCACCCAAGTTTTTCTTTTGAATGTGCAAAGAGAGATACTGACTCAGACAACGTCCGAAATGTCATTGCGTCTTCCTTTCCCCAAACCCTAAAAAGCTTGGCTTTTTGTGTCTTGTAAATGAGAGCATTTGCTCTTTTTAGTCGTGAATGGTGTTAATCAAGGAACATTCTAGAAGTGGTGATGACCCAGAAATAAAATGTCACTTCGTGTTTTTTTTTTCCTTTGCTGGTCCGAAAGGCACAATCTTTACTTGCAGACCCGTTCTAGACATTATGTTAGCTAGAATTAAAGTTGAGCTTCAAAACCCATTGTCTTACCTTGTCCGTTTTCTCTCTTTAACAGCAGCCAAGAAGTACTTTTAATGCTTGTTGGGATAGAATTATAACGAGTATAGTTTATCTAGTCATAAGTAGGAAATAAAACACTTAGGGATGTGCTGTTATTGGAAAAATAATCAACAGCAGGTGGTGTGATGCAAAGAGGCTTATTTTCCAATAACACCATGTCCTGACCATTTTCTTCCTCTTATACCACAGCAATTTGCCAATGAATTATACATGGTGCTTTTAACCATAAATAGTTATGTTTCATTTTGCGGCAGTACCTGCTATCACTGTACATTACAGCAGTGATGAACAAGTGTTGGGTCATTCCATCACCAGACTCGTTTATTTCTCTCTTTTCATGGTAATATGACCAAAAAAAAACAAAAAAAAACAAAAAAAAAAACAGAAAGCACAAAGTTGCCTCTGGCTTGCTCATTGGGGATAAATTCATAAATTTAAAATCTATGTCCTGAATTTATATATTTCTGTAAAGCTGCTTTGGGACAATATCCATTGTTAAAAGCGCTATACAAATAAACTGAACTTGAACTTGAACTTTCCTGTGGTGAAAACTTAAAGTTACAACTTTACCTCTGACTGTTACAAAGCACTGACAATGGAGACTCCTTTCATAAATGTTAAACGAACTTCTGATCAATTAGAGTCAAGAATTCAACAGTGATGTGGTCGAAATATTTGTACAGTTTTTTGAATAATCACGAAGTTCCATAAAGAACCTTTAAGGGATCTTCAGTTGCCCTTAAAAGTTTTGTGTAACTTATGACCGGGTATCTCCCTTTCAGAAAAGGGTTACTAGTAGAACTCCAAACTTTTCAAAGAACACTTAAAGGGTTGTTTTCTATGGGTGCAGGGTTATATGTTGTAAAATGGTTTTGTTTTTTTAATCGAAATGCAACAGTTCATTCATAGCCTATGATTTATGATATATACCTAGGAAATATGAGCAACAATCATTAGATAAAATATAACAGTTCAATAATCATATATTTTAAAATATTGCATACTGTGTTGAATGGCATCATCATTCTATCCAAGCTATTCAATTCTATTCATATTTTCTAAAAAATATTACTATTCCTATAGAGGTCCAAATACATATACAATGTTGTGATGTACTCTTACTCAACCTTGTGAAATCCAGTGTGAAAATGCTTTTGATGACTGTCCATCAACGAATAAGTTAATAAATCCCACACATGTACGTAGAGAGGAGATTGTCTTTGTCTTGGTGCAGTCAGTCATACAGACTTTGTTTAGATCATGTCCTAGATCATTTCGAAAGAAAGAAAGAAGAAAAAAAAAAAAAAAGAAAAAAAGAAAAAACTCTGACTCTGAATTTCACACACTCTCCTCACTGACTAAGGTCTGTGATAATGCTGTGTCTTTGGCACTTGGCATCCTCGTGTTTGCGGTTTTTGGAGGAGGGAGCAACATTTCTTCCCACACTCTAGCAAAGGCGTAGCGAAAGGCTAGCCCGAACGTGTGACTTCCACAGCACGAGCACGAGCGACTGTGCAGCTTCCAGCCTGGCGCCCGTAAATTTAACTTCAACCCGAGCCGTCACAACAAAGCATCCATCCATCCAAAAGATCTCGCATGATCTCTGAGCAGCTCTGCTCTGATCCATCTGAGACCTATTCCACGGAGCAAACAATAGATGGAGGATGATTAGTGGTTTCAATGGTGTTGGATTGAAACGTCAAATTTGTTGGAGAAGTTTATGGAGCAGGATTTCCTATGGCGTTTTTAAGAACGTTTCTGTGCCAGTGCCAAATCTGCTGCACAGTGAGTTATAACATAATAAATAAAGAGTTTAATCTCAGACTGTGCACTTCCTAATCATACAATACAACAGCCTGAATGATATCATAGTGTATTGTGTAATGGTTGTTTACTTGATAGGTCATATAGGATTTTAAAAATATATTACAGGTTGTAAAGAGTGAGTGGTTTGACCTGTAACAGGCCCGGATGCCATGACAGGAAAAATCCACCATGAATTACTCTTCGTGATTTAACATGTGATCTTTAACAGCGTCCAAGATTTAGTTTGCAATGAATGTTTTTTTTTGTTTTGTTTTTTTAAACTTATCTCATCTACATGTTGGTCTATTCAGCATGTGACATCATGTCAACATGGCCACTCACATTATCAACAGTAAATATCACTTTAAATGAGTTTACAAGAGTATACACTTCTAATCAATCAACACAGACACATTAGTCAGTTAAATCTATAACACTGACCATACAGTGTGCTGTTTTAAGAAAGGCTCATGATCACTAATGTTAGCAGGCTAGCTTGTTATTCAAATTATTTCTGGCGACATGACTATGTACTCATGTTGTAAAACGTCACCAAAAATTGTAAACTTAAAAAATAAAGTTTTATATGTAATATAAATTTGTTTGCTTAATCACATGCATTTCTGTCATAATATGTGAAGCAGAATCATAGCTTTTTAAATCCAAGCTAGTGGATTTAAAAAAATATATCGTTAAACACTCGCTAGACTCAAACAAACCGTACATAACAACAACAAGCTACTTTTTATTTGTAGCCGGAGGTTGGCTGAGAGTTTGTCCCCCATTTTTTTTGAGCTGAGAGGCTTCTGAAAACATGACGTCATTTCCAGTAAGGGAACATAGTGAGCATCGATGCTCCCTGGTTTTTGAGGTGCATTGTGGGATTTTTTTTTTTTAGGGAGCGAACGTTCCTGTGTACTGGAAGGATTTTGCGATTGAGATCAGCCAACTCCCTGATCAGTGCCCTGACTATTGAACTAGGGAGCTGGTTGAGACATACCCATAATTATGAGTTCAGATTTCACACTTCCGAGTTAAGTCGAATGCAGTATTAACCACTGCTTTATCTCTACATAAAGAGAGTGACGCAGCAGCGCTTTAGTCTTTTAATCTCTTCAGCTGTAAAAGACGCACCTCCTCATCTGTACACTCCGCTCAAACAGATCCGCTTCCAAAGCTTCAACTTTCATGCCAATACCGCCATCGATGCCATAACTAGCCAAGCCGAGTCTCTGCTGTAAATCACCACAGCTGTGTCATTTAACTGCATTGCATTCTGGAACTTTGAGCCCAACGTTTGCACAAACATCTCCACCATTCCACGTTGGATTTGTCGTTAATATGACATTGAACATAGCTGGAAAGAATGGAGCAAACACTGAATGAAACCTGAGTCAAGGGTGGAGTTTTCCTTTAACTATATATTTATACGCAACTATTAAAAGCTGACAATGAAGCAAGTGTAGACCATCTTCACACATCTGCCGAATTAAGTGGCAGGACCTTTCTTGTCTGTGCTGTGAATAGGGATCGCACATTTTATCATCCACATCATGAACTATGCAGGCAAGCGAGTGGCTTAATGCTGAGATTGGAGCTGGTGCATGTGTCTATGTGTGTGTGTGTGTGAGGGTGGGGGGTATGAGGCACCGAGGAGAAAAAAAAAAAGGGAGATACTATGCCACCATTCAGCCAGGGGCCTTTTTTTCTGGAGTGCCCGCCGGTTGCATTTGTCACGTCCTCCTTTCATGTCACCACTCGCCACCTGCTCCTGAAATTCCTGAACATTTTCTGAAACCTTCCAGCGTCCTCCTTCATTTGCTCGGCCTTGCTCCCTCTCGCTGGCCCCAGCCACTCGGCTCGGCCAGCTGAAAGAAACCAAAGAAACATCGCTCCTCAAGCTTTCTTTTAGCCTTCGTTCACCAGCCCCCCTCCCGATCTTCATGTTCTACTGTGCTGCATTCGGAATGAGTCAGACACACAGAAACTTCTAGTACATCCATACATACATCATTAATGCGAGTGTCCTAATGAAAAAGTCAAGCTTTCAGTGTATAAATAAAACATCTATTATTTCAATACAAAACAACCCAATTTGTATACAATTACTGTACACACACTATGCCTCAATTATAATACCTCTGGATTCTTAAGGCACATCTGTAAACAGAAGGCCATCACATAAATCTCTATATTCCACACACACAAAGGCAGGTCACACTGGAGTGAGCGTTGCCGTGTTGTGATTGGAGGCCTTTAGGGAAGAGTGTGGTTTTATCTGTCATTGCTCTGAAGGTGCCGCCATCGGGCCCCGTGTTCACCTGCTGCTGCACAGAGCGCAGACCAGCTGCCACTTCTAGCACCACCCTCTCATTCTCTGCCAACCCGGCTGAATTCAGAGCTGCACCTCCGCCTCAAAGCGCCAGCAAGTAGAACAAAAAAAACGGCAGTGCGTTTCCCGGCCCCTGCCCTCTTGCGCCGGCCCCAGCGTGGCATTGTTGCAGCCGAACGCTATCTGTCAGCAGACTTTTGCTGACCACCCGTGAAACGGCATTGAGAGACCCAGCGGAGGAATTTCATGGGGCCCGGGGTTGGTTAACCAAAACTAACAAAAGGTAACTGGGATTTAGGCCAAGAGCAGGTGTAAGCATTCGCATGATAAAAATCACACTCGTTCTCTGGGGGGAAAGGAGGTAACTAATGATCCAGCGTGGCGGCACTTCTACTGAAATCCAAGACAACTTTGAAGCTTTTATGGAAGCGTTCTTGAACAAAAGACGAGGAGAGAAGGCAAATTCTTAAAGAAATTTTAAATATTATACCAGAGTATACGAGGTTCAGTCCTTTATTGCAAAACCTCACAAAGCACAAGACTATAGAAAACTAATTACCAGATGCGCAAACCTGGATTAATGCCAAATGACAATGTGTATACAGATTACACACTGAATTAACATTTTAAAGATGGTGTTATTATGTAATCAGTGAAATACATTTACACTGCAGCGCTGCTGAATTCTCAAATCTGATTGAGCAGAAGGTGTTTATCTTAATGCGCTTGTTCTAATACGTTATCATTTCTATAATCTTGTATAGTGGAAGGGCCATATAAACAGATTTTACAAACATATAATTGTTGAAATGGTGAAGCGTTCTGTAAGCTTTCAGCATTTTTAGAAGGAGTCCCCAGTGTCAGCGCTTTGCAACAGTCAGAGATAAAGCTGTAATTAAGTTTTTCAACATGGGAACATATTCAGTAGTTTGATTTCGCAACTTCTCAGTAACATGACAAAAACAATTTGTCTTGTTGATTAGAGAGGTTCATAATCTAAGTGATAACAGGAGCTAACTTGTTTTGTGGGCATTCCACAACTTCAAAGGTAACTATAAATGGATAAAAAATATTGCACGGTGTTCTGTAATAAATAAAATGTTCTGAGCTTTGGCAAATTGATGTTGTTTAACGGGAATAAAACATTTCATGATGTGCTAACATCGCACCACCCTGTTAACTATTATTTTCCTATAACAACACACCCTGTCATGTTTTATTCCTTACTTAAGTAGTTATTAAATTATTATATTATCCAAGCTTCTTGCTTAGTGTAATGATACATGCAAAACTGCCATTCTTACCTAAAATGCTTTCTTGGATATCCCACACCTCTGATCATTATATATTTTCTTACATTTATTTTGTTAAACAGAAGCAAGACACTTCAAATGTTCACAAACAAATGTTCCGTGTAATTCTATTAAAAAAATAATCTCCCACTTCTGAGGGACATATTGTCGAAATAGTATTATAGGTGTTGTTTCAGTAAGCAAAATGAAAATGTTAATGATCTAGTTCTGATTTGCTCCACCAGCAGATGGAGATGTGCATCCATTAACATAAGCACATCTGATGGGGGCTGTGTTTTCTCCAACTTCACCACCAGATGGTGTTCACACACATCAGGAAAACTCAAGCAGAAAGCCAAAGTCAACCAGTAACTGATCACAGATCAGCACATACTCACCTTCTCAAAAGGACCTAACCCAAGATCCTAAGAGTAATCTGACTCATTTCCTAGTATATTTACTGCATGAGGTCACGAGGAAGAGTTGCCCTTTAACACCACGGCATTAACTGACCAAAAACATTCCCACTGTTCACTTCACAAGCCTTGACTCTGCATATACAGCACAGCTGCACCGTGTCTCGCTTCTCTTTTCGGCTTGCTGCGAGTCGAAGATATCTCGTGATCCACACCGCAGGAGGACGCCTCAGAGCAGGGTTTACCTCTGTAGTCTTTCAGAATGACATTCCTTCTGATCCAGACACATACTCACGGAAGTCTGCAACCACGTTGAGTAACGAACACACCTATGGCACAGAGAAATGTTTTAATTGTGTACATATTCGGTATCGTTCTAGTTCAGCTAGTATTATACATGGCAAATACAATATTCCATCCAGGGGTGGAAAAATCATAAATTTAACAGCGAGCCTCCAGGCAAGTCAAAACTGCAATGTGCCCAGTCCAGGTTTATGCATGCCCAGAGTTCCAATTAACTAAGCTAAAAACGCAATTTAACTCATCTTCATTTTTGCTTGATGAAGTGTTGAAATGTGTGGTGACTACGTGCTGTGTTAGCAACAGAGTTATACATACATATATATATATTTTTAATAAATAAATAACAGTTTTTGTGCTGTAGTTTGCTGACTCGCTGTTTCCATACCCATACTTATTCCAAATTATGGAAACATTTGGCCACATTTAGCAATCTTTGTGCTGTGTGTAAATGCCTGCATAAGCCTTTTTTTCCCACCCCGAAGTGAAGTTTCTTGCCGATTCTCGGCCAGAAAGTAAACCTTCTATATACAAGTGTAACAACTCATCATAATTTATATGACTAGAACCCAGTTAGTTAGTCTTATGCATAAATCTACACACACAAAGGAGCATGAGTAGGATACTAACTTTTTTTTTTTCCCACCAAAATTATGAGATTCTCATTAAGAGTAGCATTGAGCACAGAGAAATGGAGTGTGTTGCATTTAACTGAAATAGCAGACGATTTTTAAATAAAAGGTTTCTGTTGGGAAATTTAATATGAAGTAGTAAGTGAAGCAAAAAAAAAAAAAAAAAAGCCTTCAGATATAATATCTGCAGCCAACTGTGAAAAAAAATAGTCCGGATACGTTATCCGCTTGTCCCACGCACCCAGGCTAGTGATCTGTGCACCCATGTGCATAAATTTTTAAAAAATGAAACGGCTCTACCTGTCGAAATTTGGCCCTCACTCTTTCCATTTGTTCCTGGAGGTTCTCATTCTGTGGGTCTTCATATGGAAACTTCTGGATCATTGCATCCAAAGCCTCAACCGCTTTCAGTCGTTTTCTGGTAAAACAATCAGACTCAGAATGTCCTTCTTCCACAAATGTACAGGACACACAGAAATTTGACCTGGCCTTGACCTGGAAGTGAATATATTTCCATGGAAATCCCACACGGCCTACCTTGCTTTAACATCTTCAGTGTTTTGTAGGAGACATTTCCATGTGAGTGCAAAGCCATGATAAAAAGAAACCTAAAATGACAGTTTAAAAAAATTTGTTGACGACATGGAAAAGCACAAGCTGTGGTGTGTGATGTAACTGTGTTTACCTCAGCGGAGAGTCTGGCACCGTGAAGCATGCCGTGGTTTCTTCCCTCGATTAATCCCTGTTGCGTTCCTTCCTCAAATCCTTCACGGTATCCATCTACATGGAACCTGCAGTCATGAGGGAAAAAAAATATGAGCACCCCTTGGAGTTATATGCTTTTCTATATTAATCAGTGATAATGTGATTTAACCTTTATCAGAGTCCTAAACATGTAGAATGTCATTCAGGTCACAGAAAACTGATTGTGGGTGGTGAAGGTGTAGCAGGTAGCATTGCCACCTCACAGTTCCAGTGTCCATGGTTCGATCCTGAACTCAGGTTACTATCTTCTCTGCAATTTCTCCCCATGTGGGTTTCCTTCAGGTTCTCCAGTTTCCTCCCACCTCCCAAAAACATGCCTGGAGACTTACTGGGTACATTAAATTGCCCCAGGTGTGACTGAGTGTGTGAGTGTGTGTGTGTGGTGTCCTGAGATGGACTGATGTCCCATCCAGGGTGTGTGTATTCCTGCCTAAAACCCAGTGTTCCCATTATATGCTCCAGTTCCTGAGGTTAAAATAAGAATAAATGGTATCTTCTACATCATTCTGATAAACTAATGACAGATAGGAGTGAGCCACTTAACAAATCAGTTTTGAAAAATATTAGTAAATTCTCTTAGGCTTTTTATGACATGAGGTTATATTATGAATTTTTCAAACACATTTCCCTGCTGCAAAAAAAAACAACAATAGAAACCCTCATAGACTTTGTAATGGTTTTAATGGTCCCTGTGGGTCTTTACTGGTAATGTGTAGCCTTCTATTGGTGGCATGTTATGTCTAGTGGATACCATTAAGGACCAATAATGGTTTTAATGGTTAACAGCTGATGGTTTGTAATGGTATTTGTAGTGGAAACCATTAGAATTTCTGTGTTGATTTATATTTTTCTGTTGGTTTCTATTAGGTTTGTTTTATCAGCAGGGTTATGATCATAATGAAGACTAATTGAATTAATTATGAGGGTACAGAATAGTCATAATGCACCATTCCTGACACAAGGAAATTACCGGGGGAAAGTGGGGAACCTTTAGCACAGTGAGGTTAGGATTAGCGGCTAATTTGACTCAGGTGTTTAAATCAGTTCAGGTGTGTCTAATAAGCCAAATGACTCATTAGACTATTTAACAGACGCTTAAACTACAGCACTAAATTTATAACAACAAAATAAAAGAGCTTTCACCCACTCAGCTTAAGGCTAATTTTACCACACGTCTAGCTGGGCTAAAAAAAAAAAGATGAGGTACACAATGTTAAAACTAAATCTCTACTAATTAAATTGTACTGTAGAAACGTCGAGAAATCTCTTGCTGATTCAAAGCATTAGCAAAACACCGTTAGCTCACTAGCTAGTCAGCTAAAATGCAATATTGTTGTTGTTGTTTTTTTTACCTGTCGTCTGCCATTATAATCGAGTCGAACAAATCGTCTGTAATGTTTTGCGAAAAACCTGCCATTTTAATACAACTGAAACGTAGTATTTATCCTGAAATTTTAGTTAGAAACTGAGGACATAAACTAAACAAGCTACTTGCTTCCGGAAGGACGGCTTCTTCTTTCTCCTTCAGATTTCCAACAGTTAGTGATGATTATCGCCACCTTCTGGAGTGGAGAGAATAATTTTTCTGTAATATAATAAAGTGTATGAATTAAATCGTGTTTTTGGCCTACTTAATATATTTCTAAACTGTACGTGTATATTGTTGGGTTGTTCAGTGCCTGAAATCTTTGGATTCGACTCCGAATCGAATCCGACTCCAGAAGGTGATACAGATGGAGCTGATTCAAACATGTTTTTCCCCCTTCAAAGCTCACAACACAGAACATAAAATGATGTGTTGTAAAGTATAGAGTACAATATTAATTAAGCAAGCAATAAAGTTTTACATTCCACCGTATGAATGACACGTTTATTAACTTCGGATGTTACCACCTCAGTTGTTCCTCAGGGACAACAAGAGAGTGTTTATTTTCAGAAGTGTGACGTAATTTTGACGTAATTTCTTTAACAAGCACTTAGCAAGCATTTATCTTTTAGTTTTAGTACAACAACAATATTGAGTGAAGAACTAGTACGGTAAATTAATCTATTAAAAGTTAGCGAGCTACATTTAAACACCTGTATAATTTCAGTATTTGCACTACAAAAGGACAATAACAGTGACGGTCACTGTGTCAAATCAATTTCACTTTATAGAATCGACTCCAAAGCTTAAGATTCGACTCTTTATTTCCATTGCGTGAAATAGGAGATTCGACTCTTTTTTTAATCGACACCTTCGACATTTCCTGTACACTTGTTTTGGCCTGTAAATGAGTTGCAGTTGAATTTCATTCTACTTACAATGACAGGAAATTTATTTTATAAAGGTTTTAACAGCTTATAAACTAAATACTGAGCAATAGGATTGCAGTAATGAGCAGATATCATGTTCCATCAAAGACCATATTCTGTAAATGGGTTATTTATTATATTTACCCTATCTCCGTTTTAATATAGAATTCATAATTTTAACAAATGCACGTGACATTTGAACTATTTACTTTTTTAAAACTATTTATATATTTTTTAAAATATAATAATAATAATAATAATAATAATAATAATAATAATAATAATAATAAATAAGTAATTAATTAATAAAATAATAAAAAATAAAAATAAAAAAGAACAACAAAAAACAAACAAACAAACATACAAAAAACTATTGCAGTTATGCAGCATGCCACAATGTCAATGTTAATTATTTCATTTTATTTTTTTGGTCAGCAGTCCTGAAATAATCTCAAAATAAAGCCATGTATTTAAGGTATGTAAATGTAGTTAAGCGACGTCACCACTAGAGGGAGCCACAACACCACCAAATGATGTGAAATCTTTCCCAGTTTATTAATAACAGGTTACAGGTACATGTAGAGTGATCTGTATAACTCATATCATCATGTGAAGACGTAATTATTATTATTTATTTAGCTCTGGTGATTTTTGATGTTAATTGTATTAATAGGGTGAATTCATGTATATTAGAATATCCCTGCTTGATAAATGTAACTTAATTCATTTAACATCATGTAAAGGAGTGTGGTCAAACAGGTCAAACTGGAAGTTGACCCCAAAAAGCTTGAGGTAGGAAAAATGCTTTGACTAGTTTTTGTCATAAATAATAAACTACACATAACTAATGTGCATATTCATGTACACAATAATAATAGTAATAATAAGCTTTATTTATATAGCGCCTTTCCACAAGCTCAAGGACACTTTACACACAAAGAAAGTACTACAGAGTACAGTACTATGGTACAAAGTACAGTACAAAGTACACATACAAATTACTACAGTAACAAAATGATCATAAAGTTAGTTCAAATTATGTACATATGATTACATAATTGAATAATGTTCACGCATGGTTTCAGGTTAATTGTACAGTCTTAAATTATAATAAGTAGAGAGAGGAAGGAAAATTGAAGGTATATAATCAGTGTATGAACAGATGCATGACATACCCCACAACTACAGTTAAATGGTGCACTGATGCATTCCTTGAATTCATTATATATTACTTAGTGTACTGTGTTCACATAATTTTAGAGACTGATGCAATGTTTAGATTTTTAAAAATCCTTTTTTATGCCACTGTTACAGGAAATTGATTTCTGCTGTGATTTTTATTTAATCTGTTTGTACTGAAATTTAGAAATGTTTTTTTTTAAACTGTGATTTTCTAAATGTAACCTGTTCATGCTAAATTTAAGACCTACACCATGTTATTCCTGCTACTGCTGTAAGAAACAAATTATTGAATGTCACCCAGGCCAGCATTGTAATATAGAATTGATTTTACCGAGACCACTATCTTCATATAATATTAGTATATGAAGATGATGAATTTAAATTCCTGTTCTCGAAATGTGATTTCTTGATGTTATGAATAAGCATGCTGCACGTGAATAGTTATGTTATGAATTAGCACGATACAAATGAAAAGTTCTTAAATGTGCCATTGGCACCCCTTTTTCTCTGGAATATAATAGAAACATTTATTTCTATTGATAGTCATTTCAGAAATGCATCATACCCTGCAAAAATACCTTAGCAAGTGAATATTTAAAGGAAAAGTTACCTAATATTTCTTTAAGCCTATTTCTGGACATATTTACTTATTTCAAACTCAAATTGTTTTATTTCACTGGTAGATAATTTACCTTCCTCGAAATGAACGCTTAAAATAAGCAATAGAATACGAAAATGTCAAGCTTGATATGAGTAAAGATGTCTAGAAATAAGCTTAACCATCTTAAATTTATTTATACATTTATATTTGTTTATAAAACAAAGATATTTCACATGCTCAGATATTTTCGGAGTGTGTGTTGGGGTATTTTGTCTTATTAATGCTAAGAAAGCATAGAGGTGGAAATGAAAAACAAAACAAAAAGAAAACCATACGGTATATTCTCATTATGCTTAAATACTGTATATCTCGATTCAGCCTGTATGAGACATAATCTGGAATACACGATTACATAATTACAAAATGATGTATGTGCATGTTGTTACTTCACAACCAAATATTTCTGACTTTAATAGAAGCATTGTCTTCAGCATCTTATCACAAAATGTCACTACTGTATGCAAATGAGTACTTATTAAAGATTTGGTGAAACAGTCTCTCCTATAGTGCCATGGTGTATAATTGTGTCAAATCATGTAGCCCTTTCTTTTAAAAACAAAATCATGTCACACACTTCAAAGTATTCATAAATGTGTGCAGATCCTCTGACAAGCTGCATTGTCATTATAATGCAGTAAAGGAATGTCATTACGTTCATTTCCAGTGTATGAATAGTATAATATGTTGGAACATGTTAGATTTCATTATTAATCATTATTAACATACTTTTATTGGCCATTTTATGTGCAATTTATGGTTCATAAGGTTCATATGGTTCTTTGTGTCTTAATAACATGTTTTTATTGATTGATTCATACATATGTATTGTACATTTTTTTTTAGATTTGTGATCCTAAATATTTCCGTCATCATTTATCCATGTCAAATAGTGTGTGATTAGCATTCTTTTGAATCACAAGCTTTTCTCATAAGAATCATTTACATTTCATAAAGACACCAGATTTTCATCAGAAATAATCATATTTGAGTCTAACAAAAGTAGTTCATAAAGTACAACCTATGATAAATACAACAAATATAAAATCCAGTCTTACAGTTTATATACAAAAAAAAAAAGGATTTACTATACAATACAGAGACTGTAGGCATAGCAGTGAATATCACCCTCAGAATAAATAAACCTAATAAGCTGCTCACATTTTACTTTGAACCTCAACATTTACCATTTGGAGTGATCTACTATCTGAAGTAGTAGTGAACTACTACTTTGAAGCGTATTCTGTGTAATCCACCCGTGCAACCAGGGGTTAAGAATGATCTTTGGGAAATCTGATCTTCCTCTTGCACCAAGTCTGTAAGTTCTGTCAGTTCGTCTAGGCTCTGCTTTCAGACCAGGCTGGTTCCGTTCAGCCTCTTGGCTCTGCATAAGAGTCCCATCCTTGAAAACTTTGAACTCTGCTCATCTTTTGTTGAAACTTGGGCTTTGAATGACAATCTGAGAGATCCTGCCGAAGGATTCCATGCTGTCTGCTTGTACGCCTAAATGAAGATCCTGTTCTGGGTCAACTGCAGAATGCACTTTTCTCTCATTGTACCCTGTAGGCTCCTGTGGCAGAGAATTGAGCAAGGGCAGGAACTGTGATAGAGCATTTTGACGTCGGTTCTTCCCACCAGCCAAGCTCATGAGGGTCCCGTGTTTGCCCGAGATGTAGATATTGTAGCCATCTGACATAACTTGTTCAAGAAACGAGCAGTCCTCCTTTATATAAATGTACTATTGGGAGAAATAAAATACATAAACACTCGATAAGGGTCATGTACAAAAAACTGCATTTCAATTTGTAACAGTTATATGTTCACTTTAAGTTCTTCGATGGCTGTTTGCTGTTCACACACAGGGGCCAAGGTTACGTTCCTGTACCGTTTCATTCAGCTTTTAGTTTTGCAAACCCAGCACAGGACAAAGGTTGCTAAAATAACGTCACAAAGTATATTTGGTCAATTTTGTAATATCATCTTTAGAAATTTAAACAGTTCCAAAAACTGTATACTTAAAGCATTTGGACCAATTAGGGATGTAAAAATAGTTTGTTTTGGATTTGAATTTAATAAGATTTATATGTTTAATAGTGTAGAATTTTGTTTTACATTATCCACTAGCATGATTAGAGCCTTTTTCAGATCCTTCAGACCAAATCCAGCATAGTAACCCTGTATATCTAGGGATACTGATCATGTCTAAACTTACTATTTACATGATGATGCAGGTGTTTAGTGGGAGGAATGAACTTTTGGAAAGTAAATGCTGATGAACTCAATAAACATCCGATGCAAGATCACATTATCTGTAATCCCTAAGCAAATAATTAGTATTACCAGTGTGCATGTGCTTTGCTAGTATGTGCATTTAAAATTTCATTTGCTATCAGTATGTCTATGTAGTAGGCTATTAAAGCACACACGTGCAACAAGAACCTAAATAATACAAACGAGTCAAATCAAAGGCTTTGGAATTAAATGCAAGTTGTATAAATGACTCACCGAGCCATATAGCTTGCCACTGGCTTCCATGCAGAGATACTGTGAGCTCGCGACACCTTTAATAACCACACAGCCTGTGTCGACGGTGCGGATTTCCACCAAACCTGGAAAAAGGGGGGGGGAAACTGTTAATTTATGCACCTGGGATTGAATCACTACCATTGGGAAAGTTTCAAAAATTATTGCGCGTCATGGCTATACAGTATTTATACGCTATGATCAACAAAATAAAATATTTTAGCATACTGTTGAGTTAGTTATGCGTGTAGGAAATTGTAATAGATGGGTAGACTTGGTGCATGTGGGGGGTTTTTCCTCTTGGTACTCACTGTGCGAGCTCTGCACGTGCGATCCTCCGATCTTCCCGTCTTTGCTGATCTGCAGGTGCAGACCGGGTCTTGCCGCGTACAGGTGCCTCAGGCGGACAGATTCTCCCCAGTCATTGGCCAGGTGTGGTCCGGAGTCGGCCAATGCGACGCCGATCCAGCACGCGCTGAGGAAAACGACGAGCAGCATGTCTCGGTATTCCTGTTTATGTGCGGTCCAAGGCGCGGGGACTGGTGCTTGATGAGCGCGACTGTTCGCTTGTGCTAGTCGGTCGTGTTTTTTTTTTTTGTTGTTGTTTTGACCTCGCACATCTGGCCTCTTAAATGCTGCTCTTTATCAGTTCAATCGATAAGCCGCCGTTTCCCCCTTTTGGCAATTTCTGCGAACGGGATCATAACACACCTTCTGGACATCCAACAGATGGTGGGGTTTGGGCTGCGCTGGCGCGCGCGCGCGCACACACACACACACGCACACACACAAGTGGTTGTTTTGAACCTTCCAATGCAGCTAATTAATGCAATGCCTACACCTAAACCTAACCATAACCTTAAACTCAGTAACTAAACTTTAAATGCACAAACTGTACAAACTTTAAAGGTGAACAAAAACTGCTTTTAGTTTATTTTATTTTTTAATAAAAAGTGCAAAAAACAAAAAACAAAAACCCCCAAAGAGCCAAGTGGTTGAGTTTAGGTGACTTAAGGTTAGGGTTATGGGCTGCTATAAGACAGGTAAATAAATTGCTGTGAGCACTGCACACAAACGTGAAGCAGAACCTCCCCCTGCAGGGCTAAAGTACAGGCCTGTGTGAGCGGATGGGATCTGGTGGACACCAGCAGGTCACCTTAAACAGATAGTGCGCCCTAGTCCCCCTTGCTGCTTTTTTTTAATGAATCGGTACCAGTAGTGCTTTAGTTTGCACAAGGTTAAACAGTAGCCTGCTCTTACCAAACCATTCCCATTCATGAAAATTCCCCCTGACCAAACGTTCAGTTTTACAGTCTACTTTCTCAGACTGTGCTCGTACTGACACATATGAAACATATTCCGAACCGTTTACATTTAATTCGTTGTAGTTATTCCGCCCTTTTTGTAATGATGGTGATGATATAATTTCTATCGATAGTTTCTATTAGGCAATATACAATCAAACACAAAACGCAACAGGCTATTCAGCAGAATCTCCAGTAACAATTACCTGTTATTCTAAGTCAGAGTCGGTAGATGGCGCTCTATAATAATATTAGGCTACGCTATACACTATTCATAGTTAGAAGTACCAAATGATACTTTTCCTTGTCGCTGGGCTGGTACCATCAAGAGTACACATTTTGCATCTTTAATATGTATCTTTCAAATGGAAATTCAATTAAATTTTATTTGTATAGCGCTTTTAACAATGGACATAAAGTAGAATAAATAAATACATTTAGGATATACATTTTTAATGTATACATTTATCCCTAATGAGCAAGCCAGAGGTGATGGTGTCAAGGAACACCTCCCTGAGATGATATGAGGAAGAAACCTTAAGAGGAACCAGACTCAAAAGGGAACCCATCTTCATCTGGGTAACAGTGAATACTGCAATTATAAATAATTTCCTTCTGTAACTGTGTGCTGCATGGTCAAAAAGTGCAATTGTGTAAATTTTGTTGAAGTTATCAACTGTTCATGATGGAGACTTGACTGCAAAACTGTTTGTGGCAATTGCAGTCCTAAAGCTATCATAGCAATTGTAGTCCAAAGCCATCAAAGCAAAACTGTTCATATCAATTGCAGTCTAAAGCCATCTTCATGGTTTCTAAGTTGTACCCTCCTCAGTAATCTCATTGATCTTTAGGCTGTCCATGTGGGGCCATCCTCAGCAACAGCGAGTGATTTCCAAGTGAAGAGAACTCCAACAAGAAATAGGCATCTTGATGGATCAGGCAGGTCCAGCAAGCAGAAGGGGAAATGTGAGTGTACCCTGAAGAATTATTTAATGCACATAATTGGACCTTAAGGACCACTCACTCAGTTTCAGAAACCACTTCTGGACCCTATCTCTTGAACATTGAACGTGATGCAGGAATACACCTGGATGGGATGCCAATCCATAGTAGGCATCATGTGCCCACTCATTCACACATATGGGTAATATATCTTAGCCAATCCACCTATTGGTATGTTTTGGGAGGTGGGTGGAAACCGGAGAACCCAAAGGGGGCAGCATGCAGACATGAGTAGAACATGCACAGAAACTCTGCACAGACAGTAATCTGAGCTCAGGATTGAACCCGGGAACATGAGGCAGCTGTGCCACCTTAAGGACCAATGGTGTACCGTTAAAGCTTTACTCAAAAAAGCAAATTGAATGTATGCAACATGCACCTTCCCAGTTAAAAAAAAATCATCAGTTCTGTGGTGTACAGAAGATGTATGTGTGTGACTGTTTTTTCCCCCACTCATGCCGGCTCTCAAAGACATTCTGACCAATCCTCCTTTTTTTTGCCCATGAGCTTTGTATCTGACCGCCCACTCCTGTCTGCATATGAGAAAAAAAAACTAATTGTGATCCCAGTTCCTCTGCACGCTTCTAGCACGCAGCAATGGCTGCCATATACTCCTTTAGCATAGATGGGAACCATGCCAAATCGCTCCCAGATGCCACTCCCCTTGGTGTATGCATCTTAAAAGTGCATCTGCAGCACCTTTGCATACCCCCAAAAACCACCATCCTTAGTCTGAACAAGAAAGTACAGTAAGTTTGATGGAATCCCTTGTTTTGAGATACAAGGTCTACTGTATCAATAGTATCACTGTCCAAGAAAGAACAAATCACTTGGGTTGTTGTCAACAAGACCCTGTACCCTGAAAAGGGGGAAGGGGGAAATCTGAAGTTTTTATCATTTGGACATTGTTATTAGGACACACTGATCTTATGGAGTTGGGTAGAGACTCAGCATCCATGATGGATATCTAACTCTGAAGCTGCAGAGCTTCCGAATCAACTCTTTTTGTTAGAAAAGCCTTGCTTCTTCAGCACACTAAAGACTGGGCCGCTCTTGCTTACACAAGGACACATTTCTATTTGTGGTTTTTATGGTCCAGCTGTAAGCTCATAACCTACTTTTGAAAAGCTTGTAGCTCCTTACCAGATACTGGTACTACTGTTTCAAACTCTTAGAAGGCGACCTTTAGAATGTTCCTGTGTTCTGGGGCAATGGAGACTTGAAAATAAGAGTCCAATGATGTAAACTAATCCTGCCTGAACCTACTTGAAAAGACAGACAAAAAGCATAATTCTTGTTTTGAGCAAGAAAATATGTTGAGTAGGAACCCTTGTTTTTTATTTCAATTCAATTAAATTTTATTTGTATAGCGCTTTTTACAATGCACACAAAGCAGCTTTACAGAAATTTACCTTTTCGATTGTGCCTCTGTCCATCAGCAAATAAAATTCTTGGTTTAGAGCAACAAGTTTGCTGGGGTCAGAAATAAACAAGGCTCTCTGCCCCCCAAAACAGATTTTTCCCAATGAGGCAGAACCCACATTAGTACTATCAGAATCCACTGATCTGATGTACTCATTACCCAGTGGGTGATGTTTTTAGCTGTAAAGTGTCCCATCACCAGCCCCTGTGTCCCTTCGGTGTCCATGTGTATTGGAATATGAAGTGAAATAAAAGAGTCTTCAACAAATTTGCTTTACAAGAAGGTACAGGCAGCCAACCTGAATTCTTCTACAAACTCAAACAAGCATTCTACAAACACATGGGAAAAAAACTTGAACCGAAATGTCAGAGTTTCTTGAGGTTTCAATGGATAGGTAAGGGTTCTAAGCCTTCTTAAAGGCTTCTACGTATAATCCTATCTTATAGTGAAACACTTTGTTGTAGGATTCTAAAACCTTTAAGAACCTTTAGGGTTATAAAACCTTTAGGGCTTGCCCCAGCAGAAAAACCAAAGAACCCTTACAGGTTCTAAATTTTCTAAGGCTGTACTACTTGATATTTTGTACTACTTGAAGTATTATATCATTGTATTCATCCATGGGCTGAGTCATTTCCTTTGCTGGAAATATTAGTTATTTCATTGAAAACAGCTGATTATTTCATCAACCATTGACATCATACATTATTTGGAGCTTGATTTTGCTGCTAGTTTGAAATACTAAGTGTCTTATATGACCTATGTGCCTTAGTGACTAAGTGACCTATGCTGTCATTGCAGAATCTTACTAAGACAGACAAAGGGAGTTCAGTGCATTTATTCACACATTCATATGGACTGCTTTCATTGTTCAGCCTCTTCTTTCTCATGATCTCAGTCCATTCATGAAAAAATGTTAGCCGTCTCCAATCACATGGAGGCCTTGCAGTACAATCCGTCTATTTGTAATCCCTTGTGCAATAATGTTCTGTTGGATCAAAGGTTATGCTGGATGTATTTCCTGTCTATGTTGCGTCCTAATGAGCCATAATGCCAACTGGCAAATAAGAGCACAATCTATTTACACCATGTTGCTCAGCATCATATGGGATACATATCTGCTGAGATACGTTTGGATGTACACCATGTATGGAGTACACCATAGTGATATAGTGATGTCAAGAGATCATCTTTAAAATAAACAGTAACACGGGATGTTTACTTTTGGGTCGATATTTGTGGGTCAAACATTTCATGAAATTTTTTTAGACACTGATTTTTACACAGGACAAACGCTTTTAAGCCAGGTTTTTTTCCATATAAAAAACATGGAATTTCAGTAGCCCCACTTGTTTCCAGTGATGGTCAGACTTTATTTAAAACCTCAAATTGACCCAGGAATAGGGTAAATTCCTGGATAGTTGCCATTAAAATAAACAAGAAAGAAAATGTGAAACAACTGTACGTTGTCCTTGTAAATAAAAATAAAAAAATTGGTTCAACTGGAGGTTATGAATATTAAAATTTAATTAAGTAACTGTGTGTATATATATACAATTATGCTTTACTCAGTGAAAACTCTGTACCATAATGTGAAAAAAGAGAAATCAAGAAACAAACAGTAGAAAATAGCAGTGAGAAAAATGGGAAAATAATAACAGTACAAAACATAAGAAGTATATAATAAAAAGTGTAAAATAGGATAGAAAATGCAATAATTTATCAATATAAAAGTAATGTAAGACAACTAATTATTTAGTTAAATGCTTTAGCTTTTAGCTGTTATTTTTTCTTTTCCTTTTTTTTTTTTAATCAGTCATAGATGAAGCCTGACAAACCTTTATTGGTAATGTGTTCCAGACCTGGTGCATAAAAACAAAAGGCTGCTTCACCACTCTTTTTTTTTTTTTTTTTTTTTTTTTTTTTTTGAATGATCATAAACCTTGATTTGGAACATTGTTTTTCAGACATTCAGAGATGTATGAAGGTGCTATAGCATTAATAGATTTCAAAACGAGTAATAAAATAATATAGACACTTTTAAAGAATACAGGCAGTAGAGCAATGCTGGAGCTGCTCTAATATGATCTTGTTTTCTAGTTTGTTTGGTTTTTTAGCTGCTACATCTTGCACAAGTTGTAAAAGGTATGTGACAAATTACTTATTTAATTACTAATATTAATAAATGGCACAAAAATACAGTGCATATGGCTCTAAATGGGTCTAATGGGTCTAAGAAGTTCAGAAGTTCAAGAGGTGGCCTATGTTTTTAAGGCCACCTTGTAAGCAAACAAATGTCTATCTGTTGCCCTCTTGTGGAAATCTCAGTCAGATCACAGTGGCATATAACCTCACATCCACTGATCAAAAAACCCCCGGTATAATAGTGTTTCTACTATTCCATACACACTTATTCATCCTGCTGTACATCTCATTGTGCTCACTGACTAGACCCACATGCACACTCAGCAGACTGTCTGTGCAGGCTGTTAAGGGACTGATTAGGCCTCTGATTTGCTTGCATGTTCCCCCACCAATGCCTCATCAGGGCTGTGTATGCAGGCACTCAGCATTCACTTTGAAGCTCAAAACCGTGTTTTGACTATGATGTCTCTTGTTCTTCATTGCGCTGTGATCGACTTTGTTGGTGCTACTTTGATTAAAACCACGTGAAAGCCTCTCTCTCTCACTCTTTAAAGTGCCCAGGCTAATGGCTGTCAGGATTACTGCCAAATTCAGGGTGCTTTATTTGCTCCTCTAGCTCTGTTAATGTCTTGCATTCACTCGTTTGTTGTTGTTTTTTTTTTTTGCGCTTACTTGTTTGTGTTCGAGCTAAAACCACTCCCTGTCTTGAGCATCTTTCTTGGGAAATGCTGTGCTCCAAACCAAAACTGAAAAGGAAAACTGTAAGAAGTGTTTAATATCTCATTAGCAGAATATTATCTTTTAATATCAAAGTCAAAGCTTTATAGTTATATGGCTGTGTTTTTGTTGACCAGGTCACCTCTGAGTTCAAGTTCAAGTTCCCAAGGGAATGCCATGCTATTGAAGCTATCTGGGAGTGTCAGTGCTCTGCCTCCTTGCCTGGAGATGTCATGAGGAAAGTGATTGGCAGGCCTGCTCCAACCCTTTCAACACCCAGCTGCATGATTACAGGGAAAGGCTCTATGTTGTTTCTGCTGCCCTAATGCCCCAGTGTACAGCTCTAAGCATGGTTCGCAGTGAATGAGCTAGTTAGGATGTTCACAGCCATTTGAAGTGCCTTGTCTTTATGAGCAAACATCTGGAGTGTCCGAAACAGACACCTCGCAGCTGGCCCAACAGATAAAGCACAGGGTAAAAACACTCTAAATACAGCCTTTGGGCTGTGCTGCCAGAGACAGTGGCATCCCTCTTCTCTGCATCTGCAACAACACAACTCACTGTGAACAGGAGTGGCTGCAGTCCGAACAATACAACATAAAAAAAAAATTATTTCCAAAAATTATTTTTCCTGATTTGTTCCTGATATGTTTGTTGTTTTAAAATCTAGAGATAGAAATATCTAAACTTGAATTGAAATTCAATTATCTAAACCAGTATACCATCAAATTAATTGTATATCTAATTCAGTTCTCCTTGTAATAGGCCTCCTTGTCTAATGGTTTCCTGTTATTCCAATATACAATCACCATCCACTTTATTAGGAACATCTGTACACCTGCTCATTTATGCAATTATCCAATCAGCCAAACAGGCTCACACAGGCTCGTTGCCTGGTCTTTTTCCAGTCTTCAATTGTACAGTTTTGATGAACCTGTGGCCTGTGGATGCTTTTGACCTCTGCATGATTTAATGCATTTACATTTACATTACATTTATGGCATTTGGCACATGCCCTTATCCAGAGCGACTTACATTTATTTCATTTATACATCTGAGCAATTGAGGGTTAAGAACCTTGCTCAAGGGCCCAACAGTGGCAGCTTGGTGGTGCTGGGATTTGAACTCACGACCTTCCGGTAGCCCAACATCTTAACCACTGAGCTACTGCTGCCCTCATGCAACGCATGAGTTGCTGCCACATGGTTAGCAATTTGGATAACTGCATACATGAGCAACTGTTTCCTAATAAAGTGTAACAGAGCTCTAGCAAAGGCATGACAATTGAGCAGTCAGTTTTTTACTTAAACAATTAAAAAAAAAACCTTACAAATGAAACATGAAATAGGGATCGGAATCAAGGAAATTCACCATCAGCTGAGAGTTTGAGCTTTAATATGCACAAAGTTTACACCTAGTGAATCCATATAATTTGTATATTAACAATCAATATATTAAAATAATAATATTAAAATATTAAATATTTTGTAAATATCTATTTATTTATTGCATGCGTTTGGTTTATATCCAGTTGCTTATTAAATGTTAACAACATAACAGTGAACTATGGGATGTATAATATCTGTGATTGCTCACTGTATATTGTTTTGATGTTTTTTTAAGTGCCAGTCTATGTAAGAGTGTGTTAAGGAGTCATAGGCTTCAGTGTACCACAGGCAATGCCGTTCAAGGGTGGAGCAGGTGCTTGGTGGTGGTTACTTGTGGCCCAGGCCAGGTGTGGGAATTTGAATTCATGCATGAGGCTGATTTGCTTCAGTTGAGCTCAGCCCATCCCCCAGTTATATTCATCTTTCTATCATTCTTATTGCTATTTTCTGTCACAAGGCATTCACTGGAAAAGATTTTCCAATTCCAATTTCTGTTATTATTCTATTATATAAATCAGTAATTCTAGACAACATTAAATGTCAATTATAAATGTATAAAAATGACAAATAATGACAGATAATTGAAAGTTTACTTTCAATTACATCTGCTCAAAGACAGTAATGTATACTGTATTACAATATACTAAATATATTACTGTCTTTGAGTGGATTTAATTGAAACTAAACTATAATAAACTTAAAAAGTCAGCTTAAAGACAGGTAAAGAGCACTAAAGAGCTCAAATAATTTACTGTTAATTAATAGTAATCAGTTCAGGGTGATATGTTTAGGATTTAATTTTTTGTTTCGGTGTTGTTATTTTAAACATGTTGTACATAAATAAAAGAACAAATAAATTGTTTAGACAGATAAATAGATAGATAGATAGATAGATAGATAGATAGATAGATAGATAGATAGATAGATAGATAGATAGATAGATAGATAGATAGATAGATAGATAGATAGATAGATAGATAGATAGATAGGCGGTTTCTTCATACCATCCCTATTTTTATCTTGACATCGGAAATTATGCCGAATCGGAAAACCAGTCCAGTAATTGAGGCCACCCACAGGTGGAGACTGAAACCTACATGAGAAGCCCCCATCATTACGTATCATTTCAATGGGATGAAATGAGTTTAGGAAGGAAATAGAATTATCCACAGACATGATACCATATACCATGAAAAAAATATTTAATTTCACAGCAACAAGGAAAGATCACATGACAGTTTTATACAAATAAATAAATAACCAATTAAAAGGTTGATATTATTTCATGATGGCTGTATATAAAATGAAAGATAAAACAGACATCTGACCATCACAGAGATCTGAGTCAGTGGTTAACCCAAATTTGAATTTTCAGTTCTAATAGTATGCACTGATTTTACTATGGACCAAGCAAATCAACGACTTATTTATAACACTTTTATATGGAATGACATAAAGGCTGAAACCCTACTACTAGTGATGTGACTAAATACTATACCTAAACTATAAACTATATAGAATATTACTATTTTCCTAAGAATATGTGCCATATTTTGTTACATTTTGTTTCCCCCAACATCTGCCTGAGCTCTTCTCCTGGAGTACCAATCACCGACTCGACTAGACAATTAGCAGCCAATACACTTCCTGTTAGCAAACGCATTGTTGTGAGCTGTTTCAGCCATTGGGGTGCCCTGTGAAGTCTTTGTGCTGGAGAACTTGAAAGGCCTGTTGTGATATAAAGGCAGATTTGGGGCCAAACTGTTTAGTGGAGAAGAAGCACTTGAGAGGCGGTTGGATGTTTATTTGGTTGACAGATGACAGAGCTGACGCAGGTAGGTGGAACAGGGCAGCTATTTTAAGGGGGGCCTTTACAACCCTCATACATTCCGTTTATTGGAGCAGAAAGCTGTCATTCTTTCAGGCAATGACAGAGCTCCATTTAGCTCCAGCTCATGGCCAAGAATACTTATGTATTAAGTGACCACACCTGTCTCGGTTTGCCTGCTCTTTTGTTGTGGCACGATGTTTATTTGAATAGAAGTTTGTTGATGCTGCGGATTCACCGGCACTATCAAAAGAACCTTTTGGAAGTCATTTATGTGGACATGGATTATGGGAATGTTAATGAATCTGTGATTGTGGTTTTTTTTTTCTTAGAAATTAGCAGTCATGATCTACTTTCTTTGTAAAGCATGTCTAATTACAATTCCACTATGACCTCAATTCAGATTTAAACAGTTAAATGGTTTGATTCTTCTGTAGTCATTCAAGTCCACTGTCAGAGTCCTATTGACCCTAGATCAATTTCTGTTGTCCATTTGGTGGCAAGAGCTAATATTAACATGACAGAGACTTTGGGGCTTTGCAGGGATTTCGATATGCTTATCTTTGTAAATAGAGAGAAGCCTTCAAGCTTGTACACTCTCGTGCCAAAATTCCTTCAATCAGAGAGAGAACTGGCTTGCAAATGTCATCTCCATTGTGCTTGTTGTATTAGCCAACTGCTTTGGACTTAACTGGTGGTGTATTGTCATAAAAAGAATTAAACAAAGAATTAAAGAAAGTAAAGTTGCTGTAGAAGTTTGGGGGGGGGAAAATCCCTTCATTAGTCAACACTCAGAAAAAGGAAGGGCCCTCTCCAGCTCTCCATTCAGGGAAATGCATGCCTGGAAGGGCAGAGACTCGTTCCCTCCTGCACCCTCCCAGGCGTCTACTGCATGAAGCTTTCTGAACTAAAGGGGGAGGATTACACTCCCGGGAGTAACCATTTGGTCTGTAAAAGACGCCCAATCTACAAACCAGGCCCTGGACGAAGTAAACAAAGGCAAGACAGTGACTTGGCATTGCTGTCCCTGCAGAAATGCTGCCCACGCATAGTCTAGCAGTGTCTGCAAGTGTATTTTTAGGCTCACCAGCAAACTTTTTTTTCTATACTTAAACTCCAAAGTGGCCTATTCTTACTAGTGTTTTATGTGACCAAGGACTATTGATGCCTGGTTAAGATGATGCTACAGTAGGCCAGCTGTGGATGTGGTTTGTGGGAACGGGTTAAACCCTGCTTCTGATCAGCCCTGCTTTTTCTTCTAAAGGGAGGCATTAAAAGCACACAGCTCTGTTTTTTTTTGTTTTTTTTTTTGTTCTGAGCTTTATTAACTTCCACTTAAGTTAGGGTATTGTCATGTGCACAGCACATACATCACAATGTTGAACAGAAACTGTATAAAACTACAGACAATATTTGGTAAATGTCAACAAGGTTCAGAGCACACCACAACAGGACTCAAACAGACAGTCCAACAGCTTCACCAGAGATGCGGAGAAATGGCCGTAAAGGAACTGACAGAAATAAAAATTAATTGTTTATTTCCATACTGTTCATATTTTTTTAAGTACAACTCATAAAAATGGACATTAGGCTATTAGAGGTGGTTGTGGAGTGGCTGATTACATTAGGCAATGATGCATTTCTGTTCATTCATTCTTGCTACCATCGGAGTGCATGGTCGTGGTTGTTGATATTGCACGCTTTTGGTTAAGCAAATCTAGTCCGGTTGATTTGTATCTGTTCCAGATCATGATGAGGGTCAGAGAAGCTATTTGCCTTCAGTGAGCATCCAGCCAATTGTAAACAATATCCACAATAATGCAAAACAGCTCCATTTGGAAAGAGGTTTGACACGGTTCTAGGAAAGGAAGAAGTAAGAAGAGGGAAATGGCTCCTCTGACACAACAACATTTCAGGTAAATCAAACAAAACAAATAATTCTACATGGTCAGGTAGAATAGAAACATGAACCGTAGTAATGCAGAGGAATTAAACAATGCAAAATAGTGGATTTCAACAAATACTGTAATACATATTCCTCTGATTCGTCCTCAAGATTTCTCAATAAATATGGCTGTGATTTCTGATCAAGTCTTTCATTCTTGAGTCAGTATAACAAGAGATTTTCATTCAAATTTGAATCTAGTTACGTCACAGTCACCCCTATCAATCCCTATCCACATCCACCATATAACACAAAACATGTGACTTTAATTAATTAAAGGACATTCTGAAATCATTTTTATGCTAATTTAATTTTGTACCTGTGACAAACAAAAATAATAATAAGGAATGCTTCACTTGAGATTATCTCAGTCAGTCCTAAATGGGTTTGATAAACCTCTTTCTGTTATAGCTCTAAGCCTACTTCTCCTGAAACACCCAACCTAAAAAGCAGCCACTCGGCATTTCACCAATTACGCAATGTTCTATTTAACAAAATATATAAAGAAAAATATAGGGTTACCGGTCAAGCATATAGTGCAGTCTCACAGCTGTCTTCAAATATTTCCACCATGATTATCATTTCTAAAAGTAAATCACAGGGTAAAGATAGCTCAAACGTGACAAGGCGCAGCTAGTGGCCTTCCAGGACTTCAGCCGAGGGGCGATGCAGCAACAGGAAAAACATTTGCCGTCAGCAAAACTGGGAAGAGGAGTCTGTCGGTCAACAACGTTATGAGGTAGAGAATGAGTGAAAGGGACATATGTCTCCTTTGAACTTATCAAATTAATAAAAATAAATAAATAAATGAATGAACCACAGAAAAAAAAGAAAAAAAGAAAAAAATGAATATGAATAGACTATAGTGTTTCTCAACCCAAGTATTCCTGCATTTATGCTTTATCCCAGACCTGAACACACAATCAAGCAATCAAGAGTGCTGAATAAGTGGTACAAGTGTGCTGAAAGCTCGGATCAAGCAACATGTCTGTCTAGGGCTCCTTGAGGATTTAGGTGGAAAACGCTTAACTCCATGGCTACTTTTCTTTCTATGTATATATATATATATATATATATATATATATATATATATATATATATATATATATATATATATATATATATATATATATATATATATATATATATATATATATATATATATATATATATATATATATATATATACGCTTACCTGAACACCACTATGGCCCATAATGTACCACAGAGAAGACTGAACTGAATTTCATTTGCATGAAGTGGACAGGAATTTACTTGAAGACACCTTCCTCTATAGATCTGACAAAGATTGACAGCGGATAAGTTCAGAGTTCAGCCCCCCACCCCACGAGCCACCCCACCCCATTGGAGCAGAGCTAAAAACAGATTTGAGGGGTGTAGGACTTCAACAGCCCACTTTCAGTGGCCGAGAGTAAGCTGATACTGTTTCGGTTAGACCCCCAGAGCTCGGACATTGGACAATGGCTTCAGTGCGTAATACCATTGGGGTTGGTACGATTTCACATGTCAAGAAACTTGAACTAATCCTGTGTTCATGCTAATCCTGCAATTCCCATATGCCACTTTGGAAGTCATGAATATGACTTGGAGCAAGATCAAGTACTTAAATCAAACTGTCTATAAGCTAACCAAAATACAAAATACAAATCAGAAATAATGGGACCAAACTGATCGTTTGCTTGTCTCTGGAGTGATACCATCAAGCGCCATCTTTTGTACCATTAATATGTATTATTACCATTAAGCATATTTTAAAGTACATAACTGGACCTTAAGGAGTGATGTACCTTTACTCTAAAGACTAATTAAAGGTACACCACATCTATTACCTTCCCAGGTAAAAGATACATACTAAAGGTACAAATGTGACAAGGATAAGTACAGTTTGGTGCATTTATTTCTTAGACAGTAGACGCTGTAAGGTTTTTCCCACAATGATTTGCTTTGTCTTAACATCTTCCCAACTTTTCACTGTTGAAAAAAATATCAATAATTAGACTACACCTAGCTGAAGCATCACAGCTCATAGCCAATAGTAATTATAATAATAAATATGTCCAAGTCATATTGACGAGTTCTTCCGTGAGCATAACTCGTAATTCTGCTCATTTTCGACATGACATGCACCTCTCCATAAGGCTATGTCCAAAACGCATACTAAACAGTAGGTCAAAATAGTAGCTTGCATGCGCCAATTTTCACGCATGCGCATGTGTGGTTTGGTGTGGTAACATGCGGTTTTAGACGTAGCCTAAGATTTTGCGCACTTTCTTTTCTGGGGACAAAACATCCACCACTCTTTTCTTTAGCCTTAAAAAATTTAAAAACAAACAAACAAACAAAGAAACAAACAAACAAAAAAAAAAAAAACAACAGTGCAAAAACCCATATTGTAGTTAATTGTAGGAATTACAGGTATTAAACACTCGGTAGCAGCAGAAAGGATAAATAAACAAATAAATAAAAAGTGTTTTTTTCCACACATAGAAAGAGGCTGTTTAAAAGGAAATATAAAACGAACGATTATAAATAGGCTAATAATAATAATAATAATAATAATAATAATAATAATAATAATAATAATAATAATAATGCGATACACTCGACCTCGTGTGTAAGATTTGTAGAAAGTGCATCGTCCGGGCTTCCCCCTGCATTGGCTGCATGTCTTGTGCCTTCTTCCAGTGTTCGTTTAGATTCTCGGCAAGAAATGTGTCACCGTCATCGCTGTTGACACTCGGTTTCCTTTTTTTGTTTTGCCTGTCCTGCTCAATCCGATGTACATGCCCGGGTATGCCAGGGACTCGTACGCGTTGTAGTTGTTTGCCAGGAGCGTCTCTCTAAATTTGCACTCGTCGGTGTACTGCGCCTGAGACGGAAAAAAAAGAGGGGGGGAAAGGTTGGGACAATATTAATCTTATGCGGTGTGTAATATAATCTAAAGAAAAAACATTATTCTGTAATCTTTAAGTGAGAGCAGTCAAACAATGTGCTTAAGAAAATGGCATAACGTTTTAACTGTTATGCCGCAAAAACAGCACTAAACGCCTGTCCTCCTCAATTGGAGGTCCCCTGGAGGGGGGGGGGGGGGGGGCTTGGAATCCTCCACTTGTTGAGAAAAAAGATTGCACATCATGAGCATCTTCACCAACCTCAGATATTCAAGATGTGTGTTTGAGTAGCCTAATCATAGCCTTCCGTAGCATTCACATCATCCACCAGACGTAAATAATCTAAACAGTGGTCCAAATAACTTCTGAATCAAGTGACACGTGTTTAAAATATCTTTAATGTAATCCCCAAAACAAAAGAATTTTACTCCAGGCTACATATTTTATGTGTAGACCAAGTCAATCTGAGACTGCTAGTCAGTATTTTGGGTGGGTTTGGTTTGGGATGGGCTGGCTGGTGTGTGTGTGTGTGTGTGTGTGTGTGTGTGTGTGTGTGTGTGTGTGTGTGTGTGTGTGTGTTGGTTATACACCCAGTGTGTGTGGGTGGCCTTGTCTCTTTGGCCAGTTCATCTTTACTCTGGAGCAGGACAGTAGGTGCGCGTTCCGGGCCGCAATGCTAAGAATGGAATGCGCGCGTCTAAGTGATGTACTGCGCTCCCGGGTTTATCCGGGCCCACAACCAAAACACGACTATGAGCAATCTCAGGATAGACAAGAGAACGGGTTGGGGTGAGGAGTGGGAGGATTATAACTCTTGAACAGGGTGACGTGCCATCGGGCACCGACAAGCAAATCTACAGGCGGAAACCGGCCGTTAATCATCTCGTGTACTCACAGATCCGTAGAGCTTCCCCTTGCTGTTCATGGCCACGAATAGCTCGCTCCGGACGCCGTACAGTGTCACGACTCCGCGCTCGACCGGAGATATCTCAAGAAGACCTATGACCAACAACAAAATACACACATGACCTTGGGTGACTCGTATCTGTAGCCATATCGGGCCACTGCATTTGTAAAGTGTTGGGATTGTTTACGTTTTAGGACGCTACAGCATCCTTGTTGAAGGAAATTGCTCTTTCCGCCTGCGGAGCGTTTCGCAAACTACACCTAGGCCTATTATCATTCCGTGTGAAGATATTTACCCTTCCTCCATACTTTTTAGACTCCTCAGCCTATAAGACTTTTGTGATCCTTGAGTATTAGCTGCTTTATGAAGCAATCTTCAGACTAACATCTGAAGTTAGGCCAAATTCGCGGGGTCCTTTTAAACCATTCACACATCTTAGATTCCTTATTAGACTTTTGTGATCGCTTTCCTACGGAACTATAAAGTAATAACATATATATATATTTTACTTTAGTTAAGTTTTAGTTGAGTTTTAGTTTTAATTAAGACAAATGTGATATATTGTGTATAAGTTCGAGATCTTTCTAGACGTTTAGCAAGCTTCGCCTATAGCTTCTGTTTCATATAGGCTAGATGTGTGCGTCTTACTTAGAATGTTACCTCCTACCCGTTATAGAGGTGCTGCGAAGCTCCTGCGTATGTAATGAAAACGTATATGTAATGTATCCCTGTCCAGTTTTATGTCATGCCTTAAAATAGTCCATGGGGACACAAAACAAATCTCAATATCGGGATACACAAGTGCCTGGCGCTGTTCTTTGACTGCTGAGCAACTGCTATAGCATGTATAGTTATAACATACATATACGTATCCGTCTCTCTGCTGTCGTTATACACCTTAATCTGGGTTGGCCATTAATTAGACACACAGAAGACCTTGGGATTAATCTTCCATAACAGATGGGTTTTATCCCAAACCCAACTTTGGGAACAACTTTACATGTTGGCCCGGTTCCGACGCATCTCATGTTACACAGACCTGTGTGGTATTATTTATCAGGGTGCGGAAAGCATTAATGGACCCAGATGTTGACTGGCCTCCACATGTGGTTTGTTTTACAATAAGACAAAATAAAGCAGCAGAAAGCGTTTTACAGTGGACACATTAGTCATGTTCTGCATCACCAGATTAGTTAAACCAGAACGTAGATAGGTGACTGGGTAGATCCGTATATCAGATCACTGGACCAAATATTTCACATATTTTCCTTTTATTATTAAGCTTAATATTGACATCAGACAGCACAGATTTTTATTCATTTCGATCGGCTAGTACTGAAAGAATTAAAGCATCCTAATATGTCCTAAGCAGTCGGACCAACGGCTCAAAATAGGCCCACATGATGAAACTTACTGTAACGGTTTTCGTTGTGCACCCCAGTAATCCTACCGTCGGGTAATACTTGGAGATGAAACCCAATGCCCACGTTGCAGTAGAGGCGCCGCAGTCTCTTAATGCCCGTGAGATAGTCACTGTCCCGGTTGACTTCTCGCTTCTCCCCGGGAATCCGGGCCAAAGAGCGCGAGTAAAGAGTCTCCCAGCGTCGCTCCATGGGCAGAGGAGTGCAGCGCACCGAGCTCGCCACGAGTCCCAACACCAGTAACGGCAAGAGGGCCGAATGAACACTCATCCTCCTGACCAACACGGAGGCACGCGTCACTGTCTGCAGGAGTTCGAATACGCTAAAAATATGCTCTTTGTCTATTTTGGTGTGCACGGTCCCCCCTCGCCGCCCCCCAAAAAAAGATTCCACAGAGCAAAAGCGCTTACTCACAAGCGAAGCCGCGGCTCGCGCTGTTGAGCGACATGAAGTCGCGCTCGATGTGATAAGAGCAAGCGCCCTGAAATCACACTCGAGTCCAAGTTCGCAGGTCCGGAGTGACTTGACCACCGCTCAGCAACAAAACTCAGCCATGCCGCGCTTTTTTAGCCCCGACAACTATATTTATGCGTGCAGAAGAATTACATCACGCGTCAAGCTCCGCATCACGGGGAGACATGAACCACTGACAGCGGACCGAGTCCTTATAACATGCGCGCACATGAGCTGTGGGGTTTAGAGAGGAGGCAGCGCGCGTGCGTGCGATTGGTCAAGCGCGACCGTGTGTGTGTGTGTGTGTGTGTGTGTGTGTGTGTGTGTGTGTGTGCGCGCGTGCGGGCGTGCGCGAGTGTCAGTGCGCGCTCTCATTCAGCAAACGTCATAACAGCGCCTAAAAGATAATGAAAGTTTTTATGGCGCGTTATAAAGTGAGTGGAAATAATCCGGGTGTCGCGTTACTTAGCAGCTTAGAAGCTTGTATAGTGACTCCGGTTATAGCTCTCTTCATTGTAAGAGAGAGACGAAATAATTTATGTTTGAGAGGATGTCAAATCGGAAATCACCAAGATAACAAACCACTGTGTCAGGCAGGAGGCAGTTTTATAAATGAACAATAATAGGAAAAAACAAAAGTCAGGTTTAATTCATTGCAAATGCTAATTAAAGACTGGTTTCAAAAAAGGAAATTGACTCATGTTCTCTGTGAGAACAATACACTCTCAGAATAAAAAGCGTACTAAACCGTACCTTTCCTTGTCACTGGTGTGGTACCTTCAGTTACGTATATTTTACCTAGAAAGACGCATGCATACCTTTAAACATTTACTCTACTCATGCACATTAGAAGTACACTATGCCCATATTTCCAGGCAAAAGATACATATTAAAGGTACAAAATAGAAGGGTGTCAGTAAGATCCAGATTAGTACCCTTTTACTGAGAGAACACGTGCACATATTTTAGCTGCAATTTGCTTCTCAGTAAAGGAACAGCGCAGTGTGGTGTAGTCTGTTGTCTGATGTTGATTGCACGCATAAAACGTGGTTGTTCCAACTGGCATGGTCAGAGCACGGAGATCACTCAGATTGACCATTTGTCGAGTCGAGTGGTCATGTCGTGAATGTTGTGCGTCATTGCAGCAGCGTGGGGGACACAAAAATGGAAACCACTAAAACATCAACAGTATGAGTCAAGCTTTCTGTGTGTGCGTGTGTGTGTGTGTGTGTGTGTGTGGCCCCAGGCTGGTGTGGACCTCGAATGCGCGCTCCCTACTGATGCAGCAACGTAAACCCAAAAACCACAGGAGACTCTAAAAGCCTTAACGACATAACGACATGTCGTGTCACTTCGCATCCTTACACTTCAGGCTCAGCAGTAAAGGTACCAAACTGTACGTTGATGTGGTACTATTCAAGGGATCCAATATTCAAATGGATCTTTAGTGTATATATAGCTATTTTAACTAGACATGTGAATGTGGTGTACCTTTAATTATCTTTTAGAATAAAGGTACCAGAGATCCAATTATGTACCTTAAATTATTTTTTAAAGGTAGACTATATTCACAAGTCCAGGTGAACGATACATACTAAAGGTACCATCCCAGAGACAAGGACAATTGCCTTTATTTCAAAGGGGTTTTTTTTTGCACTTGTTTATTAGTCAACAAAGAAACCATACTTGACATCAAGATATCACATTTATCTCTCTGCCATCAACATATTCCCTTGGCTATTTCGATAACAAGGAATATATTATACATAAATAAAGGTGCGAAGCTGCTCTACCCTTGTCGCTGTACTTTATGTGATGGTACCATCAAGGGTGCGTGTTTATACCGTTAGTATAGCACTATATAGGAAAGTGCATGTGGTGCTTTAATTAGTCCTTTAAATCATTTCTAAAGGTTTCCAGGTAAAATATACATATTAAAGATACACATGTCCCCTTGGTGGTACCACTAGAGCGACAAGGAAACGTACAGCTTGGTACCTTTATTTCTGAGAGGTATTTCTAGAAGCCTGAGCTTAATATCAATATTATGATGTTAATTCAGCTTAATGATCGCATAGATCAGTGATTCTGATACACATACAGAGACAGAGACAGATAATAAACGCAGCCTATCAAATGAATAAACAACTAATAACTAAGAAAAAAATGTTAAATTTGACAACATACTGCATACGAATGCATAATAACCGCACTTGTCCCCTTGTCATGATGACACGTTTTCTCACGTTCACGTCTGGCTACACTTCATTGTCTGTTGACAGGACCCCCTTTCTTTATTCCAAGACATCAAACTGAAATGTCCCAAATGCTTCTAGATTTCAGGCTGTTGCCCGAGTTTGCTCAACCTCCAGTCTAAGGTTGGGTGGTTCACTAATGCTACCCGCTGATGGGGGTCTTCTGCACACAGAAATGCGTCGTTTGATCTTTGTGCGTGTGTGTCTAGTTTGAGACGCTTGTATGACGTTGTGGACTCAAGCGGTGATCAAAAAACGCTCCATTGTTGGGGGGCAGATTTTATTATAATACCAATTGAATAGGCGTGTCGTTGCTATGCCCGTTGGTTCGTTTTAATGTGAGAATAGTATTGCTTAAATATTAAATATAACTATATTTGGCTTTGTGTCTTATGTGCACACTTTGAACTGTTACATCTCTACTAATATTTTCTGCGTGACCCATCTATGTAATCATGATGATTCGATTCGACTGTAGATTATGTCAGTGTCGGTGTAGATTAAATAATTTATGGTCTTAAATAAAATTGACGATTTTTTTCTGTAGGATATTTTTTGTCTATCTCACGTTTAATAATCATAATAATATGGGCTGCGCGCGGCCGCTCTCCATGGTGCTGCAACCCGACTCCGTTCAGAAAATGAATCCAACGTCGGAGGAAATTTTCCTCTTTGATATCAGAAGAAAATTGTGTTACTTGTCGTTGTCATTAAGATTTAAAATTACACTGAAATGTTCTAATAAAAAAAAAAAAAGCCAAACAAGCCAACAAGCCAAAACAAGAAAACAACAATATTTTTTTTATGTTTAGAGCAAATAATTTCAATTACATAAGAAATAAATGTATGTCTTTATTTCTCATTTTAAATTCTGTTAACACGCACCCACATAAATAAATATAGAATTAAATAGAAATAATACCTCTAATTAGCTAGCTAAATCGTTCAACCAGCGGATGCACAGTGATCAACATTTATCCGAAGTCAAATGAATTAACAGATTATTATATTGTTATTTTTCAGGTTTACGTTTTTGGCTTGTTGAGAAAGTGGACTCTCTGTCTTCTCTGCCTTCCTACGGATAGCCCATGGCAATCAACAAGCCTCTGTTATATAGCCCTTCTTATGACTGCGCCATTGATCCCTAAAAAAGAGAAAACATAGACTTTGTATCCCATCCCTTTGCCTCTTGATCTTTTGCAAAGACAGCTGGACCTTATTGCCCCTGTGATCCTGCTGTTTGGGTCCAGAGATACGGCGGTCTACGGGTTTTGTTTTTTTTAATGTACCTGAGAGGCACACATCTACATAGATCTGATAAGCAGTGCTGCCCTCTATAGGACATTTACAGAAATTACAGTGAGGCAATATATGCGCTGCTTCTTCCTATAGCCTTAATCAGTGATAACCATATTCGATTTTATTTATTGTAGTAAGTTGTTTTAAAAGCTTGTATTCTAAAACATATTATACAACTAAGAATTATAACAACATATTTCTTTACAAAAAATGTAAATAGGCCTACGTATATAATAATCAATCAGAAACTGCTAAGACGCAAACAAATACTATGCGATGTAGAAAACAAATAGTATAAACTATGAGACTATGACTGTATCCAAAATTAAATAACATGTTTGCACATGCGATTGACAACAGGTTATGTCAAACTACTTCGAATAATGCTTTTCAATTAAATGGAATTGAATAAAATACTCCCAATATTTTCATTCATTCATCAAAATAATCAGATAACTAAAGATGTCGCAAATAATGTTTTCTCTGCTAATCCTGGTTAATCATTAACGAGAGAGGAAGAGCAATGTTTTTGTCGCAAGCACAAGACACCTGTTAGTGGATCTTTCCTGTTTCCTTTCTATAAAAAATAAATATATAAATAAAATTAAATAAAATATTAAAAAGAAAAGAAAAAAAACACACAGAAAATGAAGGCTAACGCGACTGAGCTCGAGAGGCTGTAGGTGCACTTATTTTTGCTCTTCCAACAAAATGTATAAAGTCACAGCAGGAAATTGACATTTGACAAATCTGATAAATGGAACTGGCATTGTGTTGCACAAGAGTCATTCACACGAGTCATTCACACTAGTCATCACAGAAAAGATCTTGGTACAGATCTTGGCACAGTGTGTCTCTGCATTACTCTTACTAATGTACTAAAGTCCTGTACTGAGAGTTTAGAGTATGACAGGGAAGAGAAGCAATCGGTACCCCATAGGGAAAGTGGAATGCTCCCTGTAGAGCAGAGGTCATCTGAACTCCTCCGAGCTCCACGCACATGGCCGGTAGGAGGCCTGTCTGCATCAGACAACCCCCCACCCCCCACCCCCCACCCCCCAGAGCCCGATGGGTCAATAGCGCAAGAATTCCCGACCATACCAATTAGACAGGCACGAGGACCAGCGCTCTGAAACCCTCGGGCCACGGGGGAAGAAGCCTGAATAGCTCGGATTTTAATTGGACCAGTTTCAACCACCCTGAACCTTGCGCTTCTGGTCATTTGTGGAAACATTGGGTTGAGTGATTGACTTAAGTGTGAACAAATGTTGAGCATAATGTTTAAAATTGAGCATCCATTTGCGTCATTAGTGTTTTATGCATGTAGTTGGATAGAGCTATGGGATGTTCAGACGAAAACAAATAGTGGCAGGCTATAAACATTCATTTTATGGTTAATAACTTAAGACTCTAATTTTTAATGCCAGAATTCTGCTACTATTTAGTTCTAACATTCGTTCTGCAAGGGATGATCGAGATTTTCCAGTTTTTTTTTTTTTTTAAGTGAAACCCTTAATCGCCCTACAGTAGCAACATTGCAAAATATAGCATTTTCTGGTGACATTTCTCCATGCGCAATGCCACCATATACAGTTCGACTATTGCAGGTCTGTATTTTAATATTTCATATTAACAGAGGATCTCCCTGCTGCTCTACATCTCTGTCTAAGAGCAACACATCTGGATGCTCTTAGATACGCCTGAAATGTAATGTAGACTATAAAGCCAGAGGATCAGTCACAATCAAACTATATGGGGGGGAAATAAAAGCAAAAATCAGTAGGGAAAAAAATAGATTGACTAAATTTTTATTTATTTGTTTGTTTGTTTGTTTGTTTTGGTATATTTAGCCTTCACTCTGAATTCCCTCATACTCTCTGCTTCAACCAACGTCACAGTGTAGGAAATGTCACGTACAGAACTTGAAATAACACAAATTTGCTTTTAGAAAATCTGCATACAAACCTGCTTCTGGCTGCATGCGCAAAATTCAATTGCAGGTGCTGGCCGGTCGATTCGCAACACATTATTTACTTATTTATTTATCTGTTTGATGGTTTGTTTGTTTATGACCCAAGGATGCATACACGAGCTCGGAGAGGAGAGGGTTTTTTTTTTCTCGCAGCCTCGTTAATGAGCGTCTCGCTCGCTGTTTAACATGGCGGCAGAGCCGTTATTATTGAGCTCAGGTCAGCTGAAGGCGTCACCTCTGGACCTCAGCTTAGCCCTGTCTGCCACTGAACTAATAACACTCAGTAGCAACGTGTGCCCGAATAGATATGAAGAGCAAGCACCAATGAGCACAGCAAAACTTGCTTTTCACCCAGATGCGTTTCAGCGGCTTTCTTTTGTTTGTTTGTTTTTGTAAAATTGTAAAAATTGACTTTTTACATGGACTGTATGAACACATAACATATAGAATTTTAAATAATCTTCAAAGATTACCATTTCGTTTAAAAGTTTTTAAATGGTTTTACTTTGTAACCATGCATCATAAATATATTATATGGTTGAGTTTTATACTTATTATTATTAATTATATTGGTTGCCTTAAAAATTGTTACTTTACTTAAAGTGATCTAGAAAACCAACAATATGACATACTTTCATTTAATAAAATGATTAATATAAGCTTAAATAATAGCAAAAAAAAAAAAAATCTAAAATAAAAGAAGCAAATAAAATTTTTGTCAAAGACTCACATAATAGCCCACTGAAAGTAAAACTTCTATATATTCAGTATATTGGTAATATATTGGCAAAGGTGCAGCTGCTGGTGTTTAAAGATTAAATATATCAGAGATTCAAAGTTTTTGTCCACTTATTTTCCTGCATGCCTTTTAAGTAATATTAGATTTTAGTATTCATGCCAAACTATAACAATGTGTAACCATTTCTATGGAACAATTTTCACATTCCCTAAAGATTTGCCTTGTTTTCCACATTGCCAGCTTTAGCTGTTTTGAAAAACGGCTAAAGAATGTCTCAGACAGCACAGCTTCCCAGGTTCCCCCTGAGATAAGCCATTGTTAACCACCAGAAAGCTTTCAAAAGTATAGGATAACATTTCACTTTTCTTGTATAGATTTCAAAAGCTGCGAGCCTCTTGACCCTCTTCAACTAAGTTTACCACCTTTAATAGTACAATTTGAATTGCAGGTTATAAAGTTGTGCAGACATTTTTATCCCCTTTTTAAAAACATTTTCTTGCAAATGAAGTCTCTTAGCAGAATGAGGAGAAAGGGGCCATCCCAAGAGAGAGTGCCTTTTAGAGGGACCGTTTAGAGACCTCTGTACCTGTGTGATCACTTTAACAGGTGGGCTGAGCAGGAATTAACTGCATCTTTGGGGGGGTGGGGGGAATGCACTATGCATTAGGATCAGTATTATTGATAATCAATTATATGTTTTATGTAAGTTTGATTGTTTTATAGAGCTGAAATCTATTGCCTAAATTGTTCAGGAATAAATAAATAAGTAGGCTATAAATGTTCAGTTTGAGATTAATTAACAGACCTTAAGATCTCAAGTCACTATTTGAAACCAACGGTTGCCAAAAGTCGAATGATTCTATGTAGTTCTTGCTGTACAAATTGCATTTTCTTTGCAAGAGTCAGAGATTTTCCTTTTTTTTTCAATAAAACAACTTAAATACAACATTTATATGTATCTATATTTCCATATAATTTATTGGTGACATTCCTCCACATGTAGCTTTCAGTGTTGAACAGCACATCTTCACTATACGCTGCCACATATTACAGTGTTCCATACATAAGAAAATTCATTCACGACTTTACAGGTGACCAATGATATATTAACTTCTCAGTTAAATGAAAAGTATTTTTGGATATCAACCCAGAGAATCTGAGTTCACTCATCTGCTCACGTGAGCACAAACGACATGATTTTCTTCTAATGGTAATGACAATGATTAGGCTATTATTATTATTGAACTGTAGAAACTATGTCATCAATAACTTAACACATGGACACAATAAATATGCATAACATTAGTAATATACAAAGTACTTCTCATTGCAGTTTGAGGACAGTAGACTATCACATGTACATTTTGTAAAAATCCCTCTGTTTCGCATGTACCTTTGTCACCTACTATACATGTTAATGTGATAAAAAGTGCTTTTCTGAACATCTTATCTCTAAAGTCTTTTAGTCCAACAATATAACACATCTTCGGCACTTTTATCCAAATTCCCTAATTTTATCTTTTAAAAAATTATTTGCTTAAGAATGGGTAAAAAAATGTTGAAAGTGACTATACATCTTTCTACAATACACATCTTCCTGAAGCACATATCTGAAAACATCCAGCAGTATTCAGTTTTGGTCATATAAATGCATTTGGATTGTCCTTACATATCAAATGCAAGATTTTTTTTAGGAATAAAATATAAAGGAGAAAATGCTTCTCTTAATATAAGGAAAAGATCTTTACATCTTAAATGATAGCATATTGCCATTGAAAGGTCCTCCTTGAAATTGTCTATTCCAATCATCCGTCTGAAGTCTCTTTTTTGTGGCCAGATTTGCGTCTATTACCCCTTCTGCCATGACGCCTGGGCTCCTTGTGCCTCCGACTCCTTCGTTCGGCACGGCCCATGTGGTATCTTTGATGGCTTGTCTCATCTTGTCTGCTCTCCAGGAGACGTGAGACCATCTCATGGTCCTTGTTGCCCAAAACACGGGGCAGGAAGAGGGAAGCTTTGTCCGTGCTCTTCGTCTTAAAGCCCCTCCTGGGCCGACCTTTTCCATTAATAGACACGTACCACTGCTTCTTGACAAAGGCCCGATGCTTGTTGCCCCGTCCACTGGATCCTGAGTGCTGAGTTGTCGAGTGGTGCCGTGAAGCGTAAGTATTGTAGCCTAACTCGTGAATGCGCTCCAGAAATTCACACTCCTTGTTAAAGACTTCCTGAAAGGGCATGGAATTTGTTAGACTTGTGGAAAGGGCATGGAATGAATGTCTGATGATGACTATTTTTGTTGGATGAAAAAAAATTTTTCAGTGTATGGACCTTCATTTCATTAATTTCATGGAATCCGTAACAGCCAGACATTATGGATATAAACAGCACATTTCTTGTTAATGTATTACTTTATTATGTGATGAAAACTGGCTTTTAATGGACCACAACATTGCACTAGTGACCAGATATTGGACATCTGCCTAAAATGATCACTTTGAAATTGTCTTACACAATTACACTCTTCACAATGGAGAATGTGAGGGATCAGAAATTAGAAATCAGAATCGCTTCTCACATTCTCAATACCCTGCACAAACTGACTATGACAACCTCATTCAACTCATTCCTTTTCATTTCGAAGTTTTAAAAATGTGTTACATTCTCCTTAATAGGGTAACATGTGGGCATGCTGGTTATCCATGAAAACACCACCATGTGGCGATGGAATCAAATTGCTTATGTGTCATCTGAGCCTATGAGTAGCTTTGCATCTCCAGATCTATATCTGTTTTTTCCCCTGTGTGATGTAACCCTTACCGAGGCATATAGGCGACCTTTCTCATTCATGGCTAAATATCTTCCAGAGAACAGGCCCTTGATGGCTACCACGCCAACATCCACTGCTGTGATCTCTAATATACCTGGAAAGAATAAAAGAAATATGTGTTTACATACAATTACTATGAAAATAGGCCAGAATAGGCCTTTTTTTTCTTTCTTCAAATTTATCCAATTCCATGGAACGTGTTGAATTAGGCACAGCATTTGCAATTTACTGTCAGGCAATATTGCTGAAAAATTATTGAAATATGATACAGATATTTTCATGTTGGTGACCCTTGAGAGTAAAGTGCAAACATTTCTCTCCCTCCCTCCCTCCCTCCCTCCCTCCCTCCCTCTCTCTCTGGTGTAAGGGACTATACTACTTCAAATGACTCTTTATATTATGAGTACTTCAAATGATTTGTTAATTATGAGCCTGAAAATGGCTCAATGTATTACCAAGAACAGGAAACAAAATATGATTTTGATTGACATGTTTCCTACACAGCCCCCAAGCCATGCGCTCCTTTCCCTATACAATCTAATTTTTTTTTCTTTTCTTTCTCAATTAAAAGCTTTGCCTGTTTTTACCATGATCACAGAAGTATCTGTTTATTTTTTGTGCATGCTAGTCGCGCTGATTGAGTTACAACCCACAGAGCAACTCCCGACAAAACCAAACCAGTGACAAACACGCTGACAGATTAGATAGCCCGACACGGAGCGCCGCTTTAAGTGCATGTTTATTCAGTGATTAATGACTCCTCTTCATTCCAGCCCCACTGAATAATCATCCCATTTACTGGATAAACACATCCGCTCTCTGTCATTATGTGAAACTGTCTGTTAAGTCCCATTTTCATATGGAAATGAGCGTCCATTCGGTGTTTGCGTTCGGCTAATTGAGAGACCCGCGTCTGACAAATGACCGCAGAGTTGGAGAAAACCAAAAGAAACACCAGTTAGAGCACAAATTAATGAATAATTACAACAGCCACGAGACACAAAGTGTCACTGAATTATTCCGAAAAGCTGGAGGAACTGTGTCAATGAAATATTCAAACATGTTGTGCGTAAATAAAAGAACAAATAAACGAACAAATAAATTAATAGATAGATAGATAGATAGATAGACAGATATATAGACAGATAGATAGATAGATAGATAGATAGATAGATAGATAGATAGATAGATAGATAGATAGATAGATAGATAGATAGATAGGTATAAGTCGGTATATCACTCACTTTAAATTGAACTGTTCTTGACTGAATATCAATATTAATGTATTTACAATTAAAATAATGTATTGCCAATTTTGCAGTGTTTTGCGCATTTTCGAAGGCCAGTATTCGTACAGAAATATTTCTGTTTTTACATTAATACGACATGTTTGTTGATACTGAGACGACCCACCAAGTTTGTTTTCTATTTGACGCCTGTAAATTTTTAATAAATTTACGTTTTCGAGCTGATCGGAGATTTTAAGACGGAGATGTCACTGCATAACCATTTCGCATAACCAATGCCAATGCGCGTTTTAAAATGACACCCGTTCTTGAATTCGCCAAAAATATTAAACGTTGTGTACTTACTCAGAGGATTGTCCTCTTCCAGAGATCCGTCTATTTTCCCGTTCGGATGTATCTGTAGGTGATATTTAGTAGCGCAGTAGAGTTTCCTGCGCCGCGGCGCGCCTCCAAGGTGCTCGTAAACGCCACCGCGTCCTCCGGCGTCGCGCCGGTGTCGCGGGTCACACGGTTGCGTCCCGGCACACGGCTGCGCCCTCGAGCCCCGCGCGCCGCGGAACAACAACACGCTGAGCAACACCACGAGTTGAATTATAAGCATTGTGGCATGGTAGGACACGGGCAAAACCTCGCAGGATCGCAGAGAGCCTTCACTCGGGGTCCCATCAAAGATGCAGCATCATGATTCTTCCGCGCCGCGACGGCCGAAGCGCAGCTAGCCGCTCCGCGGAAACACGCGGAAAGTTTACGCGTGCCACCGTGCCCTCTTTAATCTGCCGTAATCTGGCCTTGGAATGGCCGTGGCCATTTATTAGAGCCGGCGTGATGACAGCAGCGTGGGCTCCTCTCCGCGGTGGTCATAGGTCCTTCCTATCCTCTCTCTCTCTCTCTCTCTCTCTCTCTCTCTGTTTCTCTCTCCAAGCAGGCTGCTGGGGCTAATCTGGTCGACGAGGAGGAGGAGGAGGAAAAAAGAGTCAGTGGATTTCACAGGGAGGCCTATCGTGAGATTTCCACTGATCGACGGTGTGTGTGTGTGCGCGCGCACAGAAATAAAGGGAACTCACCGCAACAATAGCCCGAGGCCCGACCAATTGATACAAAGGAAAAGGGGAGGCAAAGGTATCAGTCTTGTGTGAACCGAGAGGGTTTGCAGCGTAAAGGATAAAGTTACAGAGCATTACACATAGTGCAAAAAAAGAAAAGAAAAAAGAAACACGCATCACACGCAGTGAGCCGATTTTCGTCTTTTAGAAAGAGCCAAAAATTACAACTGCATCCGAAAATCATGCGCTGTGGTCACAACAGGCATACGCATCATCCTCGGGCGGCAACCACTATCAAAAATCAATTTCACCACTCTTAGCTCGACTGAACAGTAATGTGACCATGCACACACGTATACATGTGGCTTCCAGGGCTCCATATTTGAAACAGATGCGTGTGAAATTAGCGACACGATTTTTGGAAATAAAAAAATACCTGTTTGAAATATTTTAGGTGTATAAAAACAATGGTTTATGATGGTTTATTATGTATTAATCTTGTTCGTTTTCCTTTTGTTATATGCGTGTGTAGGTTTTAAAATGCACTTTAAGCATATTGTTCACTAATCATTTTTTCAACTAAAAAATAACTGTATGTAGAGCAACTTTGTATTGCCGCAGCTCACTCCCACGCAGAAATAACGGCTCATAGTCGTTCAGTCATGTTTCTTAACATGTTTTGGTAACGATGTCCGACTTGATCTCCTTTTGCAATGACACTCTAAAGAAAAAAAAATTGTTGCATTCCTCCGTTGAGCATCGTGTCGGATATTCTTACACATAAAAGGCCCAGTTGGGAAGGGGGGTATAGGATGCTTTTACTGGAGAGAATCGACCGATCGAGACCTTTTTTGTCCTTCATGACAGTCCAGAGAGGATCAGAGCAAAGAGCAGGCGGGTATCCTTGCCATGTGCGGAAAGAACATCCGGCAGTGTAGTCCAGACTTGCTCTCTATAGTCCCACCAAACGATAAAACACCAATCCCCAAGAACGCACCTTTATATAGAAATTCCTTGCTATTTTTTTTCTTTCCACACTACAACCATATTCGAATGCACTATTGCATGAATTCGACCCAAAAACTCCTTCAGCTGTTAGCACTGAAGGCTGAAGCTGCAGAAGTGGGTGGAAGCGCGACGCACAAATGGCTCCTGCCTAAATTGCTTCCATCTTGGTCACATTATGGTTACCATTCTCGTAATTAGCACCATCATCTACAAATGTGCTTGCCCTTTGGCGTAACACCGGCGCTTGCTATAGAGAATATGCATGCTTTAAAACCTCCAGGGAGTGCGCTCTTAATTGGTCTTTCCTTGTTCATACATCACTGTTTGGACACGATTTTTTATAATAAAAACACTAGTTGGTCGTGAGCGCTTATAACGCACAGCTAGGCACACACATCGACCCACCGGGTGTGTGTGTGTGTGTGTGTGAAAGAGAGACGCTGCTGTGATGTGGTTTAATCCTGACAGAAGGCGGGACTTCAGATGTGGTCGGCCTGTTTCTTTCTAGAAGCATTTTAATTACGAGCCCACAGCCGCCCACCAAGTCTCGCAGTAATAATCAGTAGGAGCTGTCTGATTTTGCGCGGGCACTGCAGAGAGAGCTTTAAGACGTCGTGGATTTTGTTATTTTTATTTACTCCTTTTTTCCCATTTTCTTTCATTTACACCATTAAGGTCGATTCTACAAGCAAATCATATCCTCAGGGCTGCTCTTCCCAACCTTAAGTCAACATATACAACAGAATCCACTGCTATGTGCCTACATTGGTGTCTGAATGCGTATTCAGTCCCTGAATTGTCACTGAAGAGGACAAGAGATGCGATAACGTTAAGTGCGCACTTCCTCCCAATTAGAAGGTCTTCACTGACTCAAACTTCAGTTTATCTCAGTGGCCCACTAAAACGAGGGTTAATTGCAGATTTGCTTTTTTTTTTTTTTTTTTTTAAGCTTCCATTTATTTTACAACGTTATATATAATGGGAAAATATATAATTCCACATTATATGTGGAATAATTTAATTTAGAGAATAATATTTGTAGAATAAATGCAGTGAAGCTAAACATACACTTTTTCTGTATATAGGACAATATGTCCTGTATGCCTATATGTTCTGAGGAAAAATAAATGAACCTTTCCTTTTCACTGGGGTGCTACATGTTTTGTACCTTTAGTAGTCCTTTATATAGAAAGCTGCATGTAGTGTACCTTTTAAGTTTTAATCTAAAAACTAATTTACGTCCATTTATGTAACTTAAACAATTTTAAAGGCACTACTATATCCACATTTCAGGTGTACCAGTGTACCACCAAAGACAAGGAAAGGTAGTGTTTAGTACAGTCTATCTATCTATCTATCTATCTATCTATCTATCTATCTATCTATCTATCTATCTATCTATCTATCTATCTGTCTGTCCGTCCGTCCGTCCGTCCGTCCGTCCGTCTGTCCGTCCATAACTCCACTCGTCCGTCTGTCCAGTCCTGTGCAAAAGTCAGAGACAACCATTTTGTGTTCAATCAAATGGCCATTCACTAGCCTACTTATTGTTAGTTATTTGGTGGTAAACATTAATGATGGTGAAATGTACATTCCACCAATTCCATTTTCAACCAAACAGCCATGCAGTATTTATTTATGCAGGTCAATAATAAAGTTCCATAGTACAAATAAAATATTTACAGTTTTCATATAAGTCCTTTGTGTGATTTATGAAGAATAATGAAGAATAATGATAGTATTGATAATAGATATTATTTTGTAATTGAGTATAGATAGTACAGATAGTATTTCATAATTGAGAATAAAATAATTTACTGCTGAATAACTTGTAAAAAAAAAAAAAAAAAAAATTTGTCTGCAACAAAGTCATAAAAGTCCTCATAAAAGTTAGCTCTTCAGAACCCTTCCTAATTGCCCTCCAAATTCTCTAAAATTTTGTACACAAAGGCACCCCTTTTGACCTCATACCAAAGGTCAACAGTCACTAGTTTATTGTTCCAGCAGAAAAGGAGGCACCAATAATCTGAATTTAAATCAAACTGACCTCCTAACCCTTTTCTGCTGTACCTTTTTCATGGTATGATCTCTTGCTTTTGGTGATTTGAGGACCAGGGCTCGAGCTGCTCCCATTTTCCCAGACTCCCCTGCCTCTCGTCCGCGCGACAAATCGCCGCTGAGGCCCTTTTGTTCGGCGGGTGCTTTGATCTCACCTGCCTGTCAGCTCGTGAGAGGGGAAAAACGGAGTACAGTTGGAACGCACTGCAAACAAATTGGCCAAGCACTCTATTCCCGTAGACAGGCCTCATTAGTCCAAGTTGATCCAGGAGAAATGTTAACCCCTTTTGGCCATAAAATGTACGCAAAGCCTTAATGTGGCCTGCCTACCTACCTACCTACCTACCTATCTATCTATCTATCTATCTATCTATCTATCTATCTATCTATCTATCTATCTATCTATCTATTTATCTAGAAAATTTACTTTGAGACCTTCTGTGCAAATGAGCGTATAGGCTACATATTTTGTATATTGCAACATTTTTAAACGTATGGCATTTTTGCACTGCCAAAGTACACTCATCACCATATCAGCACCATTAACATGCCCATTTTAGCAGAAAGGTGTTAATGATGTTAAAGAGAATCCGAAACTTTGGCCTCACTGCCTCATTGCCCCTTTTCCACTTTGTAGCCTGTGATGTCAAATGCGCTGGATTCATTTTCTGTCTGTGGTAAGGTCACGCCCAATTTCTCTGTGGTTGAACATGCCAAAGGACACTTTTTATTTGCTTTGAACCGATTCAGATACAACACCCTTAACAGATTTCAGAGCCCCTGAGACAGATCATCTCACTCATGACACACACGTTTCATAAATCTTAATGACAGATCAGTGTGTGATCTGTCTGGGTCGGCCAACAGCACTTCAACAAGTTAAACCCACCTCTCTCTCTCTCTCTCTCTCTCTCTCTCTCTCTCTCTCTCTCTCTCTCTCTCTCTCTCTCTCTCTCTCTCTCTCTCTCCCACACTTCTTGAAACCAGATAGGGCTTTCTTATACCTGTGCAGCCCTTTGATTCTTTCCTGCAGGTCTCAAATACCTTTTGGGAGGACAGTGGAGTGCTCTGCACCTTCCAACAGTAAAATGATTGTGGTGGCCTGTAACTGTATAAGCCATCAATGGCTGACACGCTGAATGCTCAGGTTGCACAGGGGAGTTTGTGCTAAGGAATGAAAAGTAGCTACAGGACAGCAAGAGCAGTCAATACCAGCAAATGTTCTAACAGCTGTACCGAGTATGTTGGCTCAAGACAAAATAGTTAATAGTGTTAGGGTTAAATGAAAGTATTCAGTGTATTACAACCAATAAAAAAAATATATTACTCCTTTTGAAAGGAGAGTGGTATATACTGGTATATATTTGCTTTGTACAGTTATCATACAGTGAATTTTTCATATGGTTCCACCTCAGCATCCTTCTATCAGCAGAGCTCTGGGTGATGGGTGCTGGAGGAGGGCCACGCTGTCACTGCTCTCCTGACAGTGACAGAACTGCTGTCAGTGACTCATTTGAAACTCAATGTCACCTAATTTCCCTTTAATATAAGGGCACTGAATCAGGGGATGGATATCCCAGCAGGAGCTGCTGCATTTGAAAGGTACATGTTGTTAGTGTACAAGATGGATGGCTGAGGAGTGTTTGCTTCAAGCTGTATTGTTCCCCCGACTCCTTTTGAAAACATCACGGTGACATTTATACGGACCCTCTCTGGGCTTTTACTGTGAGATCCCCTTTGTCTTCTCTGCGCTTCTCTGAACATGCACACACATGCACACACCCTCCATACTAGCAGTAACTGAATTGCTCAATGCACTGGAATGGACAATGAAGTAATTTCCCATACAGGTGTAACACAGCCGGCTGATGCAACACTAAGCAGGTGGGGGGTGGTTGGGGTGGAGAATTTAGGGGGGGGGCAAACTAGCAGTACAGTAATATTCCATTCATTATGTTTTTATTTATTTGTTTATTTTCATTTATATTGTGTATTTTACTTTTAATTATAATACTATTTGTATGTAATATTATATTATAATGTTATAATATTATCTTTATAGGTGTAATTACAGTCAGGTACAAGATGTACAAAAAGTTCTCGAGTACATTCTTAAAGTGTATTATGTGTATATCTTTGTACATTTTGTACATATATATATATATATATATATATATATATATATATATATATATATATATATATATATATATATATATATATATATATATATATATACACACAAATATACTGTATATTTATAATTTCTCTTGGTGCATGTGTCATTGTCTCATGACTAAAATTTGCTGAAAAATTAAGATCTCTTCGATATGTGAATGTGAACACATTTCACCTCAAGTCAAGAATTATGTACATATAAACATGTATTATGCACCAATACATATAAAAATTGACAAAGAATTTGAATATTTGCATTGATACAGTCTATACTGTATGTAAGAATTAAAACACAATGGGGCGTGCTTTTACAAGAAGATGATCAATGATAGGGTTGGTGTGATTTGCCAGTGACTGTAATTTTTACTTTATTAATCAACAACACTTTTTATAGTTACATTTAACATTGTAGAATGTCTGTGAGACGAGCTAGTTATCCATCACATTATAGCAGCAACAAATAGACTCTGTCCTAAATTCTCTCCCACAGCAGAAAACTTATTGACCCTTAAGTTCTGACACTAGAGACTCCTTCCATAAATGTTAAATAAGCGTCTACTGGCAGAAAGCTTCACCATATTAATGATTATACAATGGTTTTTTTTTGTTTTGTTTTTTTGTACAATAACAACACATTTATTATAAGACTTAATTTATGTGGCGTGTCCATCATAAAGGACCCTCTGAATCAGTTGTTACTATAGAAACCATAACGCATTAGAACAATTACATTAATATAAATCTATGATATGAATTACATCCAGAACTATTGTCAGAGCTGCAATTATAGAAAAATTACAGCGATTTGGTATAATTGGAAATGTATTGTATAACATTCAAATATATTTGTAGATTTAACACACCACGAGAATGCACTAGTGTATATGTACTTGATTGTATATGCCAAATATTTGTATATTTGTATATACAAATATGGCCCACTTGCTGTGTTGACACTAGTAAGCCCTCCAGCAGGTGTGATGACAGAGCCCACAATGGCCGGTAACCCTCAGGATCAACTCACAACATCAGACATTTTACGGGTCAAAAAGCTTGGTTCTTAGACATTAGTCATTTTGTATTATTCATCACTGAGGTGTCTTTAGTGGACTAGATCCTGCTGTGTGGCCAGCCAGTTTTGCCAGAACATGAAGGTTTGCAAGAGAGTGTGGGAGAAACAGTTAACTTTTGGAGGGCAAATTGTGCTGCTGACGGAAGCCTGTCCTGAAGGCACTTATCACCGCGGTGCCATTTACTGATTTCTTCAAGGGTCTTAAAGCCAACATGGCCCAGCTATGTTAATGCTTCCCGTTTGATGTGCAGCCGATGAGTGGAGCGTGTTGAACTCAGTGTTGTGTTATGCGGCAGGTGGTTTCACATGATTTCATACCACACACACTTAAGCATGCCCGTTACATATGAGGCGTGAAATTTAATCAATACTGAAACTTATATGGAGGCGTTCATTGCCTGCAGAAAAGTTGCCAAAAACCTATGGTACGATTAAGAAGTTTTTTCTTTTGCAGTGGACTTGCAGATTTAGTGGGATTTCTACATCTGCTTTGGTATGATGTTGTACTGTAAATGTACCATTATATATGGTGTAAAGTGGTTGCGTGGTTTCAAATCCAGAACCCAGTATTGAAGTGAATGTTAGCTGCTCCAGAACCCGTGTTTGAGCCGCAAGTCTGTGGTTAAAGTGTTCGCTCTGATGACAAGGCCAAAGCTAATGACACAAATGAGGCGGAAGATTGTGGTCAGAGTACCCCAACCCTGCCAAACGAGTGAGGATGGAGCTCAGGATGGCTTAAACAAGATGCTTTAATCATTTAATTGTCCAGTGTCCAATGTTTAACACAATGTTTGACTAGAGGTAGAACACTTCTGGCTTCTGGTCATGTGTTTCCAAAACTCTGTTGGCACATTAGCAATAAATCACAGTTTTGTCCAGTTTCTAGCCATCAACAAAAACAAGAGTAACATTTGTGATGATAATAGCATCATGAAGTCCTACAAAATAAGCACATTATAACTATAATAGTGAGCATGAAACAGGATTCATATTTAGCCATCCTTGATGAAGTCTGTATGGAAAGACTGTCTTGTTGAGCTGATTTCTGATTAATAGCAGGTCTGGAGTATTGGAGCAACGAATCGTGAGACTGCACTGGTCTATTCACAGACCTCGTCTTGGTGTGCTGGCCTGACTCCAGCAGATGACACTAATAATCAGTCACCACATGCTCTGAAGCCGGGTTTATAAAGAAATGGTGGGACATGTTGCTGGAGTAGTGCTAGTCTCTGCTAATGAAGCCCAGGTTATGAGAAATGCACACAAGCATATACAGAGAATGTTTTACAGTGGGCTAAGTTGGGGGTAGGTTTCCATGGGAAGTGTTTTCTCCTATGCCGGAATGAACTTCATGGCATTTCTGTAAGACTCCAATGGTAAGCTTTGTAAGGTTTGGTTTGCAATCACACTCACTTATTGTTTCTTACTTGACTGTCATATGTTCCAGATGGTCATATGATAATGTATAGGATGAACACATGGTAAAAATGCAATGAATTCCGTCCAAACAAGAACAAAAATATGTAGCTTAAAATAAAGGTTTGAACCTAATGAAAAATGTATCATTTGTTGCAGACCTGAACATGCATTTCCATGTGGCTGCAGCCTGAGCCGAGAGCCAAAAGCTTTGCCTCAACACTGGCTTGAATGTTGGCTTTGAAGAGGGGATTAGGATTAACATTGAATTCACATTTTAACAAAGACTTGACCTAGAACTCTTGTAGGAGACGTAGCCACTTGTCAAAACCAAAAGAATAGCTAATGTTGTTGCATTAATTCATTGATGAAAAGTATGCTGTGGTCTTTGACTTAATTGAAAAAAGAAGACCTCCAGCCGTCCCAGTTCTCCCACCCCATTCAGTGACAAAAGCTAAAAAGAAAAACTCCTATTTTGGGGGGGATTTTGGTCTATTATTGTTTCCTTCACTTGTGATGCTCTCAAAACCCTTCAACTTGAACTCCTCTAAAATCACGTGATATAATGGCACATATAAGTTATTCCCTTTTTAAAATTAATTAGCAAAATTATAAGGCTGCAGTGTGGATAAAATGCACTGAAGCAGCTTTATAATTCGCACGTGGAGGACACACTGGTGATGATCAGGATGAAAGTCTCAATTCCATAACCACTTTTGTCACATTACATTGTACTCAGCTACATCCGACAATAAAAATAGGTAAACCAAACTTGTGTCATCATGCCTAAATCCTGGGCTGTGGTTAGGCCCTGGGAGCTGGCAGAATACTTGGACCAGGAGCGAATTGGGGGATGTGGTTAGACTCCCTTTTTGGGCCGTGAATAATGACACAATTGTTTGTCAGTCAGGCTGAGAACAGGTGTTACGGAGCTGCAGACTGTAAAGCTAGAGGCCAGTGGCCTTGCTCTCTGATTTCAGGGGGAAGGGAGTCGGGGGGACTCGAAGTCCTGTGATACTTTTGACATGCTGGGTGGTAATCCTAGAATACATGTCCAGTATGTCCATTTTCAGCACATGCTAACAGAAAAGCTAGCTGTGTTAGACGATTAATCATAAACGTCTGACTTAACTGATTAATTTAAGACAGGAAAACAAGGAGGATGCATTATGTTTGAGCACACATTCTGCCTTGAGAACATCAACGTTTCGAAACTTGTTGCGTTTACAGAAAAGACCACGCAGCAGGAGCAGTTTTATATGCATCTGTGGAAGCCTGCAGATGATATTTAAGCATAAGTGCTGGAAACCACAGCAATGCTAATGTTTTCCGTCGCTAGCCCTCCCCAGATACTTTGTACCCGAAAAACACTTCGTAACTCACTGATATTTTGCAGGGAGGTTCCTGAATTTGCTGCCAATTAAATGTGTCAGTGTAGTCACGCTCCAGTGTCAAGGCTCCCAGCATTTCAGGGGAAGGCAGTGTTTTGCTTAGAGCTTTTGCCCACTATGTGTCACTTAGAGGAGGCAGGGAATCATTGTCAACATCGGCAAAGGTGAAGGGGTTAAGTGTTGTTGGTTAACCCCAAAAATAGAGCATGGGAAGGAACTTTTGTATAATGTGTGAATGCCACTTACTCTTAAGACGATGCTCTGTTTTTTCTTCTTCCACACAACTACAGCAATTTGTCTTACCTGTGTACCAATCCACTTCAGTTTTCAAAAATTTTGTTTATGGCTTTGGACATCTTGCAGCTGAGCTCTTGAGGCCACAAAGTCAGGTCCTCAACTTTTCACGTAAAAAGTTTGTTTTGGACAGTTCTACATACTTGGACCTTCCAAAAGCTTTGCAAATGTACATGGCACCACTTTCTGTATGATATGTCCTTTAACAATGGCAGCAGTGTTGTATTTAATATCCCCATGCATCAATGCTGGGACCGTCTTGTTGGCAGTGTCACACTTTTGCTTTTGGAAAAAGAATGAAAACGCAAACCAAAACCAGATTTTTTTCCCTTTTGTCAGTGCCATTTTGGACACCTCCCCCACTACTCCACAACAGGACTCACATGCTTGTGCATACACACCACACACACACACACACACACAAATCAGGAATGCTTTTCTGAGACAGAAATTAGTTGCCAGGCAAGATGCTGCTGGGTGGTGGGCTAGTTAATGAAAAGCAGAGCTCTGTTCAATGAGCCATATGCTACTAATCCCTTTCTCAAACTCCCAGTAAGGAAGTGCGATGCTGTAATGCTTAGCATGCCCCAATAAAGTCTGGGACATCCTGTTTGAAGACTCTATTCCCATATCATGCTGGCTATGGGGCCGCATCTTCACCTTTGTAAAAGGGGAACTTCCACACCTTTAGGAAAAAAACATTCCATATACCACACTAAAAGGTTGTTTGCTTTGCCGCTCTGGTGGAACCATCCTGTGTAGAACCCTACGAAAGAGGATTTCCTTTCCAAGTAGAACCATCCAAAGAACCCTTTGCAAGCAGATGCCATCAGCAGGCAGATGCCATCAGCAGTAGTGGCAGTCCAGAGGTTATTACAGTCTTTAGAAGCAAGCAATTTTTAGATCGTGAGCGTGATAGTACTGTAAAGCTAAGAGTACAAAAGACTATCCAGACCTTTAAAGGTCCAATTTGGCTCACAGACCTTTTCACTTGTGGTATGTGCAAAATAAAGACTAATGAGCTGGATATCAGCCAACAGCTACAGACTACCCAGGAGTGTATTACCACAACAACAACAACAGTGAAAGCTACAATATACTGCACAAGTTTGCAGCCACATATACAGTGCCCTCCACTAATATTGGACCCCTTGGTAAATATGAGCAAATAAGGCTGTGAAAAATTGTCTTAATTGTTTAATCTTTTGATCTTTTGTTAAAAAATTCACAAAAATAATCTGCTCTCATGGATATCAAACAATTGCAAACAAAACACAGGTTTATCAAAACAAATATCTTAAATATAGGTGTGCAACAATTATTGGCACCCTTTTAGTCAATACTTTGTGCTACCTCCCTTTGCCAAGATAACAGCTCTGAGTCTTCTCCTATAATGCCTGATGAGGTTGGAGAATACATGGCAAGGGATCTGAGACCATTCCTCCATACAGAATCTCTCCAGATCCTTCAAATTTTGATGTCTACAATGGTGGACTCTCCTCTTCAGTTCACCCCACAGGTTTTCTATGGGTTTCAAGTCAGGGGACTTTTTGATTTTGTGGTCAGTAAAACATTTTTGTGTTGATTTTGATGTATGTCCTGCTAGAAGATCCAACCACGACCCATTTTAAGCTTTCTGGCAGAGGCAGTCAAGATTTCATTTAATATCTGTTGATATTTGATAGAGTCTAATGTCATGTATCCTAACAAAATGTCCAGATCCTCTGGCAGAAAACAGCCCCAAAACATTAAAGAGCCACCACCATATTTAACCGTGGGCATGAGGTACTTTTCCATATGGCTACCTCTCTGTGTGCCAAAACCACCTCTGGTGTTTATTGCCAAAAAGCTCTATTTTGGTCTCATCTGACCATAGAACCTGATCCCATTTGAAGTTCCAGTAGTGTCTGGCAAACTGAAAACGCTCAAGTTTGTATTTGGATGAGAGTAGAGGCTTTTTTCTTGAAACCCTTCCAAACAACTTGGTGATGTGGGTGACTTCGGATTGTAGTTTTGGAGGCTTTCTGACCCCAAGATGCAACTAACTTCTGCAATTCTCCAGTTGTGATTCTTGGAGATTTTTTGGCCACTCGAACCATCCTCTTCACAGTGCGTTGAGACAATATAGACACATGTCCAATTCCAGGTTGATTCATAACATTTCCAGTTGACTGGAACGTCTTAATTATTGCCCTGATGGTGGAAATGGGCATTTTCAATGCTTGTGCTATTTTCTTATAGCCACTTCCCATTTTGTGAAGCTCAACAACCTTTTGCCACACATCACAGCTATATTCCTTGGTCTTACCCATTGTTATGAATGACTAAGGGAATTTGGCATATTTAAATATGTGTTACCTCATATTTATACCCCTGTAAAACAGGAAGTCATGGTTGAGCAATTTTCTGTTCCTAAAAACTTTCTGTTTCTGTTCACTAAAAACATGTAAAATATCAATGGAAATATACTTCAAATATATTTTTCTCATATGAATTCATAGGGGTGCTAACAATAGTTGCACACCTATATTTAATAAAGATATATATATATATATATATATATATATATATATATATATATATATATATATATATATATATATATATATATATATATATATATATATATGTTTGTTTGTTCGTTTGTTTGTTTGTTTGATAAGCCTGTGCTGTGTTTGCAATTGTTTGATATCCATGAGAGCAGAGTATTTTTGTGAATTTTTTGAACAACAGATCACAAAGTTAAACAATAAAGACAATTTTTCACAGCCTTCTTTGCTCATATTTACCAAGGGTGCCAATATTAGTGGAAGGTACTGTATAATATTGTCTGCTTTTATTTATATTCATCTTAAGTCACTATTAGTCTGCTGAAAAATGTTTAGGTCATAACAATCAGTGTCCCACAACTACGAACAAGTTACTGAGATAGACTGCATGTTGAACTTTGGTATTTAAGACTAAAAACAGATATTTATAAAAGAGCTAATCATGATCAGTGATTGCTTCTTATAACAAATGTGATGTTCAGATTTGCAAGTTTATGAAACGCCAAAAGTTGATGTAGACATAGAGGTGATATACTGTACAACAAGCAAGCCATGCCATTGGAGATGATAGATAGTGTAATTTGATATCCTGAATTAAAACATAGCTCAGAAAAAAACATTCACATCAAACAAAAGCATATACTGACACCACACCTAGGGGGCAAGTTTCAAATTAAAGGACTATTCATTCTTTTTTTTTCTTCGATCTCACAGCCTGATAAATCACAGGGCCTATGTATTGAGGCTTTGCAGTGAATGCCATGGCATGTAGTATGCACTGCACTGTATAGGAATGATTGCAGAGGCCACGGTGGTGCAGTTAGGTGACTTGTGCCCTTGTGGTAAAAGAGCCAAAATGTCCAAATGATTGTCATGCAGAGGGCAGTGGCAGCAAGCAGCCAGGCAGTTGGGTCCGCCCCTTGGAAATGGAATAGGACTCGTGGGACAGGGCTTTCCTTTCGGCCCAACTCCACTCTAGAGGGCCAGGGCCATTAGCCGCCTTAATATTCTGCATTACCTTTCCAGCCATTTGTTGCCCCTTTGTTGTGATACCTACTTAAAATATCAAAGCCTGCGAGAGACTCAATGAGACATTTGAAAACTGAGAAACGCAGGTTTTATGTGTCAACGCCATGTCCCCTCCCTCTCCCTCTCCCTGTCCCCTCTCTTTAGCCAGCCCCATGCAGGTAGCCATGGATCAAAAAGGAATCAAAAGGGAGGGGGGGGGGGGCAAAAAAGTTTGGGTGGGACATCAATGGCGGACATGGTTGAGGCAGAACAAAAAAGAAAAAAAAACTATACAAGAGAGGCTAGGGAAGGAGAGAGGAATCAAAGCTCTCCAGCAGAATGGAGGCAGTGAGAAATTTTGAAACACATAACCTGAATGTGGTCTCTCTTTTTTTTTTGTCTGCTCTGAGTTGAGAGAGCCGAGTGTGTGTGAGACAGAGAAGACAGACAAAAGGCAACTGGGCAGGTATCATGCCCTGGCCCTTGGCTGGGTCAGATTGGCTCCTGGATATGAGCTTACCAAATAGGTTGACCTGTTCTGGTTGTCTAGGGGTCCTAGCTGCACTTGGGCAGTCCTAAGATATTCCCAGTGCCAGGAACATACAGTTTCAAAGTGTGTGCACAAGCCCATTTAGGCTACAAATTAATTTCCCTCCCTGAAGGCAAGCGGAACCCCTCCAGACACCACAACACCAAAGTGAGCAAAAGGAAACCCCCCCCCCCCCTTCAAATCACTCCCTTCTCCTGCTGGGTACACACACAAACAATTGCATCAGGCCAGAAGAGTAAGTGTGTGTAGATGTGTGGACAACATAACAGTACCCACCAGCACATCAGTATTTAAAAATGTGCTCTTCAACAGGCTTTTGTGGCAGTCACATGGTGAACTGTTTCATGCTGGTCATCTGGTCCCACGTCATTTAGTGACAAAGGACACTCGGCTGTGCAGATAGTATCATATTCCTGGGAGACGTATGAACTTTGAGGAACCAGTCAGAGTTTGTCCTCTTATCGCCAATCTCTGATCTGTTCTTTCCCACTGATCTTCTCTAGTATCTGACCCAAATCTAGTAATCTTGGCCCTAGTAATATATGGTATACCACAGAAAAAAATTGTGACTCAGGACTAAACACTCTTTTTTCAAGTATTAGTGACATGAAACTCAATAAAGCTTAGCTTGTTTTATTGAAAACCATACTTTAGTGTCTCTTGTCATATATGCCTTTATTATAAGTCATAGTATTATTGTAATACCATCACCTGGCCTTTTGCATTAAATTCTTATTGATCTATAGTCTCTTGTTGCCTACTGATCCCGGCTTCCTTTATAGTTCTGTTGATTATTGAAGTCAGCTGCTCTTGATGTGGTCATCCCGCCACTGTGAGCATGTGTTCTCTAAAGTCTACAACATGAAACAACAGCAAGAACACAGATATACGCTCACCATCCATTTTATCAGGAACACCTGTACATTCATGTAATTATCCAATCAGCCAATCATGTGGCAGCAGCATAATGCATTAAATCATGAAGATACAAGTTAAGTTAATGTTCACATCAAACCTCAGTATGGGGAAAATGTGGTCTTGGTGACTTGGTTGTTGGTGCCAGATGGGCTGGTTTGAGTATTTCAGAAACTGTTGATCTCCTGGGATTTTCACACACAACAGTCTCTAGAGTTTACAAAGAATGGTGCCAAAAATGAAAAAAAAAATAATAAATCCAGTGACAAGCAGTTCAGCAGGTAGAAACACCTTATTGATGAGAGTGCTCAGAGGAGAAAAGCCAGAATGGGTCCAGCTGACAGGAAAGCTACATTAACACATTACATTACCCCGAGCAACTTACATTTTATTTAATTTATACACCTGAGCAGTTGAGGGTTAAGGGCCTTGCTCAGGGGCCCAACAATGGCAGCGTGGCAGTGCTGGGGTTTGAACTCATTACCTTACGATCAGTACCCCAGTGTCTTAACCATTGACCTACAACTTGTTGAACCATGAGGAGGATGGGCTACAACAACAGAAGATCATGTCAGGTTCCCCTCCTGTCAGCCAAGAACGGAAAATTAGAACGAGATTAGAAGTTTCTGAAATACTCAAAAAAAACAAAGAAAGAAAATTGTGCTATCAAAATATTTATTGGTCAGTGTTCCAAATGGAGCTGCTGTTGCTTACCTTACGGCATGCCTAAGCTCTGTTTAAATAGGCGCATGAATGTGGTAAACCATGTTAACTGTGACCAGTGAAGGCACGGGCCAAAAGGGAATAGGCCTTGACCAGCTAAATATAATCCACTGAAAGTTGTCCCCACCTTCTCATTCATCTAGGAGTACCCAACCTGCCAGCAGCTCCCTTGTGCTGCTCCATGAATCACACCACATACTCACAATCAGGACATTCTGCCTCCAACATACCTTAGTTCTTTAGACATAATCATGGGCATAGCTTTGTTTTTTCAAAAGTGCAGGGGGCAAGAATGATGCTGAGCATGTTGTGATCATTGACAAACTAGGTCAGAAAGTGCACTGGAAGTGTTTCTAATATGTTTTAGTTTGTATCAGTCACATCTCACAGAAAAGGTAAACTTCCATTTTAACCAGAGTTTCAATCCACATTAGCTTCAGCGTCATCACCGGAATGACGGATTCTTTGGAAATCTTTTAAAATTTATGTTATGTCGTTTACATCACCTGCGTACTGTCTTCACCATGCTGTAGAATTCTCTAATCCGAAAGTGTGGGTTAATTTCCTATAATGGCCCAACCCTCACAGTAGTTCCACTTGTAACTCAAATGATAAGAGCTTGTGAATGGCAGACGCTCCACATAATCTAAGGCTAAAAAAAAAAACGGATTAAAAATATGTTTTGTCATTTAACAAAGCACAACATACAATTGTTGAAATCTTGAAGATTTGTGCTAGGACATTTTTTAAAAACATTTTTAACAATTTAACATTTATGGAAGGGGTCTCCACAAACAGTGCTTTGTAACAGTCCTCCATTACAAATGGGAGAGTCTTCAGGACAGAGGAGTTTACACGTTGCAGATTCTCAGTAAAAAAGAGAGAGAAAAAAAAGATTGGTGAGGGTGACTGTTTATAGCTGCTATAATGTAAGTAATATAATGTATGTAACAGGGAATAACTTGCTTCAGGGACATTCTACAACATTAAATGCAACTATAAAAAAAAAAGTAAAAAAGTATGATGTGTTGCTCATTAATAAATTTAAAATTGCTATGGTGTAAGAGGAAGAGAAAGAAAACACTTCGGGATGTGCAGTTATAGCCACGTCACACCACCCTTTTGATTACTTTTTCTATAACGGTATGTCCTCAAGTGGTCCTTACATATCACAGAAGTAATATTTTGGATCAGTTCCTATTATGAGCTTATATGAAATATTTTAAATATTTTTAAATATATATAACTAGCATATTCAATGCAAGTTTCAACTATGAACATAATTGAATTATTTATTTAATTATTTTTAAATCACGTGCAAAAAATGTGTGAAAAATTCACATCATAACATCATTAACATTAAAACATGTAAGTTACGACTGTGGGAATAGTGCTTCCAGTGCTTACATGTTACAAAACAAATTATGAACACATGTGTTCATATGAGTGCGAATGATTACACTATGCTATGAATGACAGCATGATAAGGACAGAAATGCTAAAGAAATTTAGCATATTAGCAAACAGAACACATTGGCTGCTTGGTCAAAGCTAGACTGAACTGTCAGATGCCCCAGACTTATCACCTACAGGTTAAACCAGGTTTTGATGCGTAGTGATAACAACCTGTCTTTATTTCTACCGCTACTATACACAAGCATTAAAAACAGTTTTTTTTTTTTTTTTACAGCTGGGTGTGTCGGTATGAGCAGAAACCAGCCGACTGTTTGAAGTTTTGAACTTTTTTTCTCTCTTAGGCTGCGTTGTTTCGTCTCGGTGTGGCGGGAGAGGAGAGACAGTCACTGCAAACAGCAGGTGTGGCTTTTGAACGAAGCCACGACATGGCAGATCTCTTTGGTCTCCATCGTCTGATTCTTGTTTTCATCAAAAGAAGAAAGGCCCTCCTTGCTGTTGTCTTTCATCTCCGGGAGCCGGCCTCTCCTTCATTCTCTACCTTTTGTTTGTTTGTTGTACCTGAGCTGTAGCTTTGTGGCCTCCAGCAGGTGTTACTATTTAGCCCTTTGGTCAGACATAAGCGGTGGTTGAGGATTGGAAAGGATGAAGCTCTTAGTTATAAATACTGACGTGAGTAATAGCAGAGGTACCTTAAACCTTAAATTAATCAAAATTCAAGATTTGTTGTCTTGGAATGACTAACAGGACAGGGTGAAGTCAGTGTGGAGGACAGGTTGGTTGGATGCTCTGGCTGGATACACACTCCCATGTGTGTTTATTACATTGAATGTTCTGCGTGCTGTTGTATCCATTCAGTATGACATCAAATTAAATTTCCTGTTAGCTATCAGATCTCAGTGTTCGTGTCAATCAATGATTATTTTGACACAAAGCGGTAGCTAATCCAGCTCAACCCAGTAGAGGATCTAAGGCTAGTTCTGCCTGTGCGTGTGTGTGTGTGTGTGTGTGTGTGTGTGTGTGTGTGTGTATGTGTGTGTGTGTGTGTGTGTGCTCCACCAGAGCAAACACTGCGGGCAGCTTTTTCGTGCACTTCACCCAGTGGTGACCCTGTGGAGAGGATATGCCATTCGCATGCTACAGGAAACACATTCAAGGGGGCAGTTCGGTGTTCATACACTTTTGCTGTTACTATACCGGTCCTACCAGTGTGTTCACTGTGATATAAGCAAACACAGAGCTCAGCTGCTGATGCACTGAATCAATCTTTACATTCTTTTTCACATATCTCTCCATTCTGAGTGTCAGCCGACTAAATGAGGTGCAATCCACAATGATAAGTGTGCGTTTGTGAGTGAGGAAAAGCTCATCTATCTTGTTCCTCATCTTTGGAACGTTCCAAGCACTAATTTTGGAGTTCCTTTTCCCTTACCCTTATAGAAACAAAATAAATATGTGAGTAATCACGATTTCGGGTGTGTTTTTAGACGTTACGGACTTTCACATGTAGCGCTTGTGTTTTTATTTTTCACAAGATTTTCTCACGTGATTCATTTCTTTTCATATGTTATTTTTACACATTAGATTGTGTAGCTTTTATTTTTCACGTGTTTTTCTCACCTGACTGTTTTCATATGTTCATTTTTCACATGTAGGGCACGTGGTTTTATTTTTCGTGTGTGATTTATTTTTTTTTCACAGAATTATTTTCCTATGTTTATTTTTCACAAGATTTTCTCATGTGATTCACTTATTTTCATATGTTATTTTTTCACATTTTGGGCATGTGGTTTTATTTTCACATGCTTTTTTAACATTTCATTAATTTACATATGTTAATTTCGTGATGAAAATTAATTAGCTACCATCTCAACTCAGGTTCCCTGACCCAGCATGATCAATGAGGAATCTTTACATGTGAAAATCAGCCTTTAGCTGTGTTAAGCCATTTTTTTGGAGCTTAGCCATCATAAAAGTACAGAGTTCTCTATAGGACTCAATCTAGATGTCAACAGTAGAGTAATGTACACCTTCATGGGTGGTGTGTCAACATCACCGATCAGTCTTTCCCCAAGAAAAATGTAATAAAACAATCAGATTATCGTCTGTCGTGGTGACTCTCACCCTGTGCATGCATTGTGCCACCTAGCTTCATTTTGGAACACTACCAGTTGTCTGTGTTCACCAGACTTTGCTCAGTAGTTCAATCAACAAGTCTCACTTTAGTTTCCTTGGTTAAACACTTTTGGGAAAACATTCAATATAAGTATTTACCGACACTATTTATGCTTTTAAGAGGAAATCATGTTCCACAACAGTATGTCTAGGGCATGGCTACTGCATAGTGTTTTCTTTCATGATGCCATGGATTCCTTGGTGGCTGGCACGAAAAGGCCACTGCTGAGCACGCATTTCCAAAGTGTCAACAAGAATGTGGGGGATCAGTGTGGTCAGTGCCCATGTGTGTGCCACTCCCACTGCAGGCGGGCCTATTTATTGTCTTGTTTTTACTTGGCTGTTTTATTGTGGCTTAAACACAGCGTTACTGTTGCAATAAAACCTTTGTGAATACAGCGGAGTGCATGTACAAGATTCGGTGCATGTACAAGCTTCGGTCACATCCGCCTAGGAATGCTTGTGATGGCCCAAATGACGTGAGCGAGAACGTGTGTCCTACGCAATTAGTAGGCAGTCTGTTTTTAGCGAGGATCTCCAATTACAGTGCCTCTAGGCAAGAATCCTAGAGGAACACTCAGGGGAAAGTTTGAAGAATGGAAAAGATGCTCAGGAAGAAGATAACGTCACTGCATTAGGGTTTGCTGGAGGTCACTGTGTCCTCCATGTTTGCATATCAGTAAAATGCAACACTTTTCTTTAGGTCTATGCACCAGTCTAGCAGGGCTGGAAGTCTCTCTGGCAGCCAGCAGTCATGTAAATCACAAGGCCTTGAACCAAATAACCGCGAAATCACCCCCCAACACCACACACGTTTAAACCATTCTACCCTTGCCCTGTGAGTTGTCTCTCTTGAGACTGTACCAGTGAGTTGGGCTGGGCGGAAGGATCCCGATGATGCAGTTGAATCCAAAGCTTAGACAGTAAACACACTAGGGTCCGTATTTTCGTATTTTTCTCAGACCATGTGTCTCGTTCTCAGGGCCTCATCAATGTTTGCTGTCTGCATGCTGTTTCTGTGTCATTATTTTGACTCTCCGCGGTTGAACGGGTGGCATGGAAAGCAGCAGCCTCTTCCTTGTAGAAGTCAAGGGAACAGTGCTGTCCCATGATGAGTCAGTGAGGCCTGCTTCTATCGCGGCATCCAAATGTAAACAGGGCATGTATTACACACACACACACACACACACAGAGTTCCACACTGTAATTTAGCCAGATTGATCTTTATGCTAAATTACGCTATTTTTATCCCACGGAATAAACCACTGCTGAATCATGCTTAGTGGCACGGTGGTGCAGCATTGCATTGCCCCTTCACAGTTCCAGGTTCCTCAGTTCAGTCCTGAGTTTGGGTCATTATCTGTGAGTTTCTGTGCATGTTCTCCCAATGTCCATGTGGGGTTCCTCCAGGTTCTCCAGTTTCCTCTTGCCTCACAAAAACATGCCCATGGTTGGATTGCTGACACTAAATTTGCCCTATGTGTGAATAAGTGTGTAAATGTGTATGCATGGTGCCCTGTGTTGGACAGGCATCCCATCCAGAGGGTATTCCCACTTCTGATGTTCCTGGGATAGGCTCCAGATCGACCACAACCCTAAAGATGAATGAATGATGATTAATTGTGTAATTATTAAAATGATCTGCAATGCCATAATATTACATTAAGGGAATGCCATTAGGTTTGTAATTATGTCTGACCCTTTTTTTTTTTTTGTCACAGTCCCAATCTTTAAGAATTTCCTGCTAAGAGGTCATCATTTTATGATTATACCACAATGACCAAACATGTCATGGGTGTTCATCACAAGACAAAAGCATTCTTTTGCTAAAAAGCCTTCACAGCCCCCCCCCGTTCACATTTCAGTCAGAATGCCTCTCATTTACCTATTTATTTACCCTGCTGAAATCAAAGACATATGGGTCTTTAAAAGCAAGGGGGAAGCGAGGATCTTTGGAGGATCTTTGGATAAATGCCCTCAGATAAGTGGACACAAAGACACAAAAGAACAAAAGCAGCTGAGGCTAGGAGTGCTCCATCACCAAGGGTCACTGTTATCTTATCCAGGAGAAAGAGGAGAAAGACACATTGACACCTCTGCACGTCATGCTCTTAATTCCTCCATCACTGCGCTCCTTCTTTTTTTCTCACTCTCTTTCTCTATTCCACTCTCTCCCTCTCTCTCCTCTCTCCCTCTCTCTCCTCTCTCCCTCTCTCTTTTCATTGAGGCAATGATAAGACTGCCGACAGAGGCCTCCTGATAAGACATTCATTCCTTCACCAGTGGAAAGTGTTAGCTGTTAACAGGTATTCACATCATTTGACCTTAGTCTACAAGGCCGGAGAATCTTTCAGCAGGATTATTTATATTCAAGCTGCTTTGCTCTTGCTCAGGTTGGTTAAACATGTTGTTTATTAAGAGGCACACTGTTCTGTCTAATGGGGTCAGTGCTAACATTATACTGCTTAACCTTAGCTAGCAAGACTCAGTGCAGACTAATCGTACCTTACTGCTCTAATTATGGACTTGCTCTTTACTTTCATTCAAAAACCAAAGTTCAAGTATTTTATTGACACAATAGGGACACTTTGGTGAATTAACAAGGCGGCTATAAGACCTAACCCTAAGCTAACGTGCAAAACAATTTCCCAAGCCTACAAGCTCTTATTTTTCCAAATCCCATTTGTCGTCTTCATCAGCTTTTGGGTTTCGGGCCAGTTCTGTGAACACAATGCAGCTACTCGCTAGAGCCAAAGAGAGGCCAGCACTGACTTCTCAGATCTGCGCTATGCCACATTTGAGCTGGGCCTCTGCCAAAACCAGAGAGACTACTTGACAATTTGAAAACAGCGGCGTCCTCTGGGCTATTCTCCACAATCTAGAAATGTGCCTGGCAACTGCACATGCAATTAAAATGAGGGGAAAATCTCCCAAACATAGTTGCAAAATAGTACGAGAGGCTCTTCTATGGAATGCAATTAGTGCTCAGTCATTTTTTCCCATGCACCATGTACACCATTTATGACTGTTTTGCTTTAATGCTGTTGTTGTATGCAACCAAAAATAATAGCACATACAATAGTGACACCTGAAAGACCAAAAACCCTCAACTGCAAGACATTTTACAAATGACACCCCATCTGACAGAAGTGTACAACATGATCTTGTGAATAATGTGACCATTTCTCAAAGGATTTGGTATTAAAGAAAAAAATCAACTCTGAACAACCTGTATATTAATCTTTATAATTATATTTTCAGTATCCAAGATTTCATTTGTTATGATTTCCTTCACGACATGTTGGTCTATTTTCACAATTTCCTACATTTCCCAAAACGCCAACTATCAAATCAGCCCCAGAATCGCTAAGCACTTCAAAAATAATTCAATAGAAACATATTTAATTTGTTTCAGGTGGAGTTTTCCTTTAAGCATTAATACTGTAGCCTGCATTTGATGTTAAACAGGCTTCAGGTTGGAGGAAGCACAAAACAACAAGCGATGCCAGCCAGCTGAGCCCTGGAAGGCACACACTGGATCTATAATGCAGTGCAGCCAAGCTAGAGCAACAACAACAGAAAAAGAAAAAGAAAAAAAACTTTGGACAAGTGCCCGAGCTTAAAAACAGATCGAGGCAGGACATGACCCCTGCTTCCCTTGATTAAAGTGTTTGAAGTCACTGTTCGTCCTGACTAATATCTGATCACATCAGGAGCACATGGCATGATGTCTGGTGCCTGAGGTTTATAAATAAAACTGCCCCAGTCATCATCATCCTCCCACCAGCATGCCTGTGCCCAAAGAGTCATGGTGGTCTTGCAGTACTTCACTGCTTTTTTTCTGTTGTCGCAGTTCTAATCCAGAAAAGCAGCTACACCAGTAGCAGAACATATTTTGACATGTTTTAAGTATGCAAGGTGTAAATAGGTAGCACGGCTACCTTACAGCCAGCATTACTAGATCTCATTCATTCTAAACACATTATTTTGTGAATTGGGAGCATCCATTCATCCATCTATGCATTTTCTGTACTGCTTGTCCTACACAGGGTCGCGGGGGAGTCTGGAGCCTATCCCAGGGACCCCAAGGTGGGGGACACCCTGGTCTGGGTGCCAACCCATTGCATGGCACAATCGCACACACACTCACACACCCATTCACACACTAGGACAATTTGGAAATGCCAATCAGCCTACAGTGCATGTCTTTGGACTAGGGGAGGAAACCGGAGTACCCGGAGGAAACCCCCGAAGCACGGGGAGAACATGCAAACTCCACACACAGGGCGGAGGCGGGAATTGAGCCCCCAACCCTGGAGGAGCATGAGTGGTACAACAGAACAGTATTCACCCTATTTCCAGGAAATCGCAAGTTCAATTCCCGACCCCACATATTTGACAACAATTTGAAATTTCAACAAATTACAGGTTATGCTACTGAGATTGAAGAAAAATGACTGAAATACAAATTTTAAAAAAATTAAAATCTCAAAAAATAAAGTTTTTGCAAATTAGACCGAAGATGAAAGCATTCAGGATTCGCATGGAGAAGTAGACACTTTCAAAATGACATGTATACAAATATTTTATAAAAAATCGAATAATTTTGTCAGCTTCTGAGCTCCAGTGCAACGAACAGAGGTGCAAGAAAGAGACAAAACAATGCGACACTAAAGACAGTGTAAGCCAGTGATAAACAGTGCACAATATAAGACACACTGACTTACTGGAAGTAAGGCAGTAAACATAGTCTAAGAAGATATTATGGCAAGCTATAAATATTTTCTACCCCCTCCAGCTGAAAGTGGCTTTTTTTTTAATCAGGGTTCAGGTTTATAGAGTGGAAATCTGCACTGCTAATTGAGTCCAGCTTTAGATCTGGTGCTCATGATTTGAGCTTATTGACCTCATGTGGACGTGTGTGTGTGTGTGTGTGTGTGTGTGTGTGTGTGTGTGTATGTGTGTCTGTGTGTGTCAGTTTGAGGGAGTAGGCAATCCATTGGCCTTTGCTGGTGGAGACAGCGCTCCTGCTGTTGTTCCACTAATCGATCAGCAGATCACCGTAACGAGTGGCTCTGAATGGAATGGACGGGCCCACCCCCTCCTCCCCGTGTCATCAGTCTTGTCTTACAAGATGCCTCACACCCGGTGATGGCATGGGAGACTGCCTATTTCAGCCCACAGAAAAAAAAATCTCCCTCTCTCTCTCTCTCTCTCTCTCTCTCTCTCTCTCCGCATCAGTGGGAGAACGGCAAAATGAGGGGAACAACAAAGTGGCGGATTCTTCACATAGCTTCCTATTTTCATGCACTACTGCCAGCAGAGAAATGAGTGTCCCCCTCCTTTGGCACCCAGCCAGATATCTCATTGCCCCCTAACCTTTTATCTGCATTCAAAGGTAGCCTTATACCTACCATTCATGAAAGGAGTTCAAATGTGACCACCTTGCAACCTAATGCCAGTTTTGTTGTTTGTTTTTTTTTTTACTTTCTCACAGGTCGAGAGCACAAAAAAAGGACCTACTGCACAACCCTCAGACTTAACGCTATTTTAAAACCAATGAGCAAAAACGAAAAGAACATTAAATTAAATTAGAACAGTAACTGGCATTCAATTAAGTCACAGCTTTAAGCTACTGCTTGGTTAATGAACTCCACACTGTTCTATGCAGTTCTGCAGTCACAGTTGTAAGCAGTTCACTGATACATTTAGCACAGCTTATGAGATGCTGATCCAGGCTAAGTCCTTCTGCTTATCAGCTGTATTAAATGCACTTTTATGGGGTTGGACATTGTCCTGTTACATGACTCTTTTTTTATATGGAGCCTCTGAGGTGACGTGGTGGTTATTTTTTAATAAATTAATATTTTGAGGCCGTAACTTAAAAGTATCATGCAAATCATGTTGAGATACCATGAATTTTGTAACTTCAAGCCACAGCTTAATACGTCATAATTAATACAGTTCATTATTTGGCAGGAACAGGTAAAAAAAAGTCTATTCGCGTAGAAAATTCGCTTACAGTAATGCAGGCTAATTGTATTTATGTCACAATGCCAGTGACTTCAATATGACTTCATGTATCAGTCCAAGACTGAAGTGTAATATTACCCATATAATTAATTTTAAAATACAATAGCATTTGTAGCCTCAATATAACAATTGTAGGCCAAGCCATACAGTATGTAAGGAATAAAACAGAATAATTAATGCTGGCATGGTGTAATGCGTCACCTTCATGAAGCAAAATTATTAATTTCCTATACCAGCATGTCTCAAAGTGTTTTTTTTTCCTCTGATACCACAGCAATCTGCCAACACTAACAACTTTTTATTTATTAAAGATCACATCATTCTTTTTATCTTCCATTTATAAACACTATGAACAGTCGTTCCTTCAACAGGAGACTCCTTCCATAAATGTTAAATAAACATCTCTTCATGGAAAACACCATATCAACTATTAGATGCTTTTTCTTTGTTGAATAACAACATCTAGGCTAAAGTTATGTAGAGCATCTGTCATACAAGTACCTGTGAATTAGCCGATATTACAGAAACGATAACGTATTACAACAACCACAGCTGGAAGCACTGTCAGAGTTGCTGTTATAGAAAATGAATCGACACCTTCTGACCAATCAGAATCAAGAATTCAAGAGCACTGTGGTATAACAAAACGTCACCTCAGAGGCTCTGTATATTTATAATATCTTATTTGTTTTTCTGTTTTTAATAATGTGCTAGCGACAGGAGAAATAAATACCTATTGTGTCTATTATGTTTTATAAATAGACATTCACAGCAAGGGTTTGCAAAAGTGTGAAAGAAATAACAGAAATGTTGTCAGATATTGGCTGGAAGCTATGAGTTCTTTAGTCAGTTTGTCGCTTAATAAATACAGGGTTTGGATGGAGGGATTAAGATGAGTAACTTCTTCCAGTCTTTGAAGCAGCTGAGCTGCAGAAAATACCAATAGGCAATCAAAATGGTCAGACTACTACGCCACATGTGTTTTGTTCTTTGGAAAACATGTTGATTGTATTCTTGGTCAGTTTGCTGGTGTTCGTCTAGTTCGGCCAGAGAGTGTTAATGAAGCGAGCAAAGTGGTGAAACAAGGAAGGATGTAGCAGGTGATCAGCTGGCCTGATAACACGTGTGTGTGTGTTTAGCGTGCACTCAGGACACTTTGATGTAAACAGCCACCAGTTCACCCCTATAGGCACGAGCTGGGTCATTTCATGTTGAGTGCACTCGGCCACTTGTTGCTCAGGGGCATTGTCAAACATCTCTGCATACTGTTTTAAGAAGCTGAAGCATAGAGGTGCACATATGGGGATTGATTTGTTGGACTCTTTTAGTTCAGACTCTTTAAGTTCTTTGAGAGGACAATAGGTGGTAATTAATAATGCTGGTAGTCTGAGTTTCCTGTCATGTTGGAACACAGGTAGCGTTTATTTAAAGGTCAGCGACCTCTCTGTCTAATCTGGAGGTGAACTTGTAGATCATGGAGCATCATGTTACAGATGAGGGTGCTTTAAAGATAAATGAATCAGATAACCTAATTGATCTAGATTTCAGACCTGTTTATACTGTATGTGTGATGTGGCTGTGTAGTTAGAAGTTATAAAGCCACTGATCCATGCACCAGCCACTATTCCAGAACATCTTCTAGACTCAAGCTGGATTCGTCAGGTCTTCAAAGGAAGCTTTGTATTATTGTCAAGCCATGCTTTATTCATGGTTTTACATCGATGGGATGTGCAATTATAAGAAAATAATCAACAGCGGGGTGGTGTAATGGGCCCAATGCAAACTGCATTACTTTTACCACCCCAAAGTTGCTAATTTTCCAATAACAGCATGTCTAGAAGTGTTTTATTCCCTTTATACCACAGGGATTTGCCAACGAATACAATTTTTTATTAAATAATGAATTACACGTTGTACTTTTTTAACCACTTATGTGTAATGTCAGTTTGCTCCTATTATCACTTACAGTATATTATAGCAGCAATAAAAAGTCATTCCTTCACCAATCTCAATCTCTTGGAGTTAATAAGACAAAAAAGACGCAGCTTGTCATGTTACAGAGAAACAGGAAACTGTAAACTCCTCTGTAGCAGGAATGACAACTTTCCTACAGTGGAAAATATTAACTGGCTGGCTGTTAACTGGCTGTTACAAAGTGCTGACACTGGAGACTCCTTCCATAGACGATAAATAAATGTCTCCTTACAGAAAGCTTCACCATATCAACGATTTTCTGTGTTAAATACAAACACATTTTTTTCATCCATGTTAATGGTGGGAGTGTCCACCATACAAGTCCCTGTGAATGAGCTGTTTCCATAGAAGCGATAACGTATCAGAACGTACGCATTAATATAATCCTGTGTCAGTGCACACCTTCTAACCAATCAGATCTGAGAATTCAACATTATGAGAACAGTGGTGTTCACATTCCTACTGTATAACTAAAACTAAATGTTGTTTATTAACCTTATGTAAAAAGTTTCCAGAACACCTAGAAACCTTGAGCCAAACATTAAAAAAAAAAAACATTATAAGATGAAATTGTTATATTGGCCCTTGTTGAAATGAGTGTTAATTGCGAATTCAGCAAGACCACCACTGCAAATTGTTGCGTAATCTGATGTTAACTTGCTCATGTCAGCTAAGGGCAGCTTTCAGTCTTTTTGCCAGCGTAACAGCAGGGCTAATCCCACAGCCATTATTATGCATACTGATCATCTCTCCCTGCCTATCATCCATCATGAGGGATAGAGAGAGGCAGAGAGACGAGGAAGGTCTGCACTGACAGACGGCAGAGGAGCTCATCCCTCAGTGGATGCAGCTGGTAATGAGGTGGCAAATTTGTGTTCTAAAGCCAGGCGGAGAGGAATCCCACTGAGACCCCCACTCACACGTCCATGGCGTTAAAGACACAGGCTGGCCCGAGGGCCAAGAATGAGCCAGCCTCTCTATGGAGAACAACAGCCCTGTATCCTTTTTATTGATCATCCTGGAAAGCTTTTCACTGACCTGCCACTTCCTCTGAGATTCTGAGAGATTGTTTTTCTTCCTCCAAACACTGATCCAAATTCCTCATGTGGCTAGATTTTCAAAGAACTGTGATTATTTATGGTATGCTAGAATCAAGTGTTTTCACTTTTCATTTTCATTTTAATAAATTTTTAATGGCATGTAAGCAAATTCCCAGTAAGCAAACAAATCTTTTAATTTATATCACCGCACTGATAAATTCTCATGCCTGGTGTCGATGAATTTTCTATAACAGCAGCTCTGACAGTAGTTCCAGCTGTAAGTTAAATCACAGGTTTATATCAATGCGCTCGTTCTAATACATTACTGTTTCTATAGTAACCACTCGTTCACTTGTATGTAAGATGTTCCACTTAATCCGAAGGCTGATAATAAACAGGTTAAAAACAAAACAAAAACAGACATAATATAATGAATTTTTCTGTAAGGAGACACTTATTTAACATTTATGGAAGGAGTCTCCAGTGTCAGCGCTTTGTAACAGTCTGTAAGTTTCCCATCACGGGTAAGTCTTCAGGACAGAAGGCTTTGGGCTTTGTAGTTTCTTAGTAATATGACAAGCTGCAGTTTGTAATTTAAATCAGAAGGATAGGATAACATGAACTAAATTGTTTTGCGGAAGCTCCACAACATTAAGCACAACTCATCACTGCAAAAGACAGCGCAAAATTTCGTGCTACTGTAATTTTGCCAATTCAGGTAGTTTTCTGCAAAAAAGCACAAAAAAAGGCACAGCAAAATCAAGCATTTTGGCTGCAAAAATCACACACACACACACACACACACAAAAAAAAAAACCTCTGCGAAATCCTGTACGGACTGACAATCTGACAGATTCAAGTATGTTTTAAAAACACTTAGTAAGCCAGTAATCATATTACTAGTGCTAACCTTGCAATTCAAACAAAGTGTGCTTCAGCCAGATCCCACATGATCATGAAAAGTATTTTATTCTGCCCAAACTGTGTGATTTTCATGTTCCACTCGCCATCCCTTTAAGACAGTCAATCACTGGCAATTGCATTGTACATGAACAATAAACAAGTCAGCCTTGCAATTAACACAAAGGCTTGTAAGAGAATACACACATTTAGCAGCTAAGACATAGCCAGGGGGGTTATGAGTTTTGTGTATTGTAAGTTCTCCAAAAAAATCACTTTAACCTTTCATTATGTGATTAAGAGGCTTGCCTTGATCCCCCTTCAACTTAGTTGTCTCATTCATTCAGGGGCTCCTCATTGGAATCAGTGTGATTTAACAGGGTTTAGCAAAGTCACAATCTAATGTCATAGTTTTTTCTTTTAATTCTACAGAGATTTGATAGACAAGGGCACACACATTGTATTGGTTATGACCAGTGCATGAATTTCTGGTAACGGATTGGATGATTATATGAGAGAAATACTTCTATCATTAATCCTTTTTCTTGTAAGTTGAATAATGGCATGCTCGTAATCATGCGCAGGCATCAGATACTTTACGAGAGGGAGAGAGAATAGACATGGTGACATGAGTTATGGTTAAAGTATGCCCATTAGAGCTGAGCTAAGAACACAGAGGCATACCACATGGGTGGCAACGAAGAAATGATTACCAGCACAATTTTCCAGATATGGGAGTGCATATTGTACTTGCAAGACTTTATATGTGTGAGTGTTTGTGAGAAAGAAGAAAGAAAGAGAGAGAAGTTCACAGTGAAGGGTAGAGAGCAAGAGAGGACAACAGAGAGCACACGTGTGTGTTGAGACACAGGCTCGAGGTGGGCGACTCCTGGCTCTTGGTATTAAAAAACGTTGTCATTAAGAATAAACACCCTGTCTGGGCCTGATTGAATGTATGAGGCTTCAAACAGGACTCCTTAATTGTTATTATTGCTCAATGGGGCCACTAGAGCAAGGAAAAATCAAAGCGGTCAGGCGGTGGTGGAATGCAAGGTGCCCGCATAAATGGGAGATCGGCCTAGCGTCTGAGGAGATGGGTGCAAAGGGGGCACCCTATGATGTCACTCAGCCCCCAGCGAGCTTTCTCATGGGAAAAGTAACACTCCTGCTTCACTCGCCATAAAAGAGGAAAAGGAGCCATAACAGTAACAAGCGCAACCAGCGTGGCCGTTTGATGTGCCCACGTTATCTGTCTCCTTGGCTTTTTTGTATCCCATTCAGAGCATAAATGTGATCATTGAAGTGGGCCGCTCCGTCCTTGCTGAGCACAAAAGTCTCTCGCTAATTGCTGCCACATCAAATAAGCAAGAGCAACTCCGAATGGGAGCCTTCTAACTGCTGAAAAAAAAATGGACCATTACTTAAAGCTGGTTAGAGAGGGGTTTTTTTTGTGATTTCCCATCTAAGATTAGGTTGGTGGTTTTGGGGAGGTGGCGGTGGGGCAGCAGAAGGGTAGGGGGGCGGTTATCTCACAGGAAAGACCTCTTCACAGATTAGTTCTGCATCGGCAGCCATTTGCTATTTGATTCGGCAGCGACCAATCCAGTAGCTGCCCCCTCATTGTCTTCTTGCGACGAGCAGGAACAGTGGCCGGCAAGCAGGAAACAAAAGCTAGCACCGACAGAACCCAGTGTGTGGTTTCAAAGTGTAACTCTTCTCCTTGCCGTCACGGCCCAGTGATATGAGTGTTTCGGGGCCCTGAGCCACACCACACAGAGCGAGAAAAAGCTGTCAATTCATGGGCCTTTTCAAAGGCACATCACTTTTGTACAAACAGGGCCTGAAAGTCACAGTCCATATACTCCTCAAAGCATACTCCCAGTTAAATAGTCATTGACTAGCATTGGATCAAATGTGATTTGTTTGGACCCCCCCACCTCCACCCCCAGCCTTCTTTTTGACCCTCAGCATTCTTGTTTCCCAATTGTGTCGTCTTTGTTGAGCGCAGAAGTTCTGTTGAAAGGGGGGATTGACGGGGGAAGGGGGAAAAGGGCCCGCTCTTGGTCCAGGGACAGGCTTGTGAACTGTTCTTTGGGTCACTCATTGGATCTTGTCAAGGTCGCGACCTGACGGAGCCCATCAGTGGTCATAGAGAGAATGGTTGCACCTTTTTCCATGTTACATGGTTAGACTTGCCATTACTTTGAAAGCAGGAAGGCAAACAAATTTGGTGTATACAGTCCAGTACATCATGGCCTCATGGCAGTGACCCATGCTTCAGTGTCACTCACAGGTAAGTAAGTTGTTGGATGGTGGGGAAAGAGGGTGGACTGAGGGGTATTACCATAAACTACTTAAAGATATTTCCACTCAGCATGTCCGTGATGACACTCAGGGAAAAAAAATTAGGCTCTGTCAATACAGAATGTCTTCAATAACTATGTCTAACCACAAATAACATGTGTACTCATAGAGAGAGACAGAAAACAGCGCCACTGGTTGTTATAGAGATCTGAGGGCCAGTGTCCACTATTCAAGCATAGTGATAAACCGCCAGCTTCAGCTGGTTTTAGGTGGAGGGGTGTGTGGGGAGAGGGGATGTCATTTTTTTCCCCACTGAAATGCCACCCTAAATATAAGTATTGTAAATATTCGGCTGATGCCTTCCCATGGTAATTACTGCCATTACAAGCAATAGTTCAACTAAAAAGTGTTTTTACTGAATAATTAAGAGTTCTTAGCTTAATTAAGGGGACCCTATCTAGGGTTAGGGTTAGGGTTAGGGTTAGGGTTAGGGAAACACTCTGTTGTAGGGTTCTACTTAGAACCTCTATGGAGTGTAGCAAAGCCATAAAAAATGCCATTCTGGTTTTTAATGCCTCAGGGAGTGGGCATTTGTGGCTCGGTGGTTACTGATCAGCAAGTTTTCAGTTCAAATCCCAGCACTGCCAAAGCTGCTACTGTCGGGTCCTTGAGCAAGACCCTTAAACCCTCAACTCCTCAGATGTCTCAATTGTAAGCCACTTTGGATAAAAGCGTCGGCTAAATGAGTAAAATGTAAATGCTAAAACTGGACCAGCCTCTTTGGGTCAGAGAGGCAAACCTGGGCAGTGTGTGACAAGGCAGGCCCAAAAGCATGCAGGCAGGCCCCTCACGGCTAAAAATATGCCTTACAGAGCTCGAAGGCCCTGTCAGAATGGCATGATGCTTGCTTGTGAGAGGCTGACAGCTCTAAAAATAATTATTATTTTAGCACTGGAGAAGACTGAAGTTATCCTTGTTTATGGTTGCCATGACCTTGGGCTGAAATAAGTTCAGACCATTTAACCACAAATACTTGTGTTACGATGAGGTTTAATCATGCAGGCCAAGCAGAACTAAACCGGAGAAGCCAGAAAACATCATAGGCCTTTCTGTGATTATTCGTCCACGTCACCTGTTTTCCACTACACTTCATGAAGGACATGGAGTCCCTTACTCTCATGCACTCAATAAGACGCAGCGTGTCACCAGAGTTCCCGATCAGGATTAGAAGTGATAATCTCTTTGTTTAGCGCAGGCTTTGTCATCTGATTTGGGACTTTCTGAGGATAAAAAGCAAAGAGGGTTGTCAGGATGAGGAGAGTGGCCTTTTGTCACAGTAATGGGAAAATCCAGATTTACCCCTCGCTGTAAAAATGTTTACTCAGTGCTGTAAAGAGTGAATCCCTGTGTTTGTGCCTATTGAGTGTAGAGCACACAGAAGTAGGACAGTGGCTTACAGTCACCACTGCTGAAGGGTTCAGTTCGTTTTTTTAATCAATTTTTGTAATTCTCCATAAGATATATGATTACATGACACCTGTCATCATTTTTCAGACCTCATACGAAGCCTTGTATAAAATGGCGGATTAGTTGTATTTGTTGTTGCGCAAAAGAAAATATAACAAGCAACTGTGCTCCCCTGTAGACCATAAGTATTATATCCACCAAATAAAGAGGGTCTGACCTCAATTTAAAGACTTTTGGAGGTATTACCTGGGAAAGCAGTGGAGGGTTTGTTGGACAAGACCACCATGCAACATATCGGCCCCCAGCAGTCTGCTAGAACTATTGGAAAGTGGTAGGGGGCCATATTCTCATCCAGCTTGGGAGTTAGTGCTCAGCCACCAGGAGGGAGGCCTGGCCACAGAGGGGAAAAACTATCCCAAATCCCCTAACACTAGCCCTCACAGCTGGCTAGAAGTGCAGAGACAGTGGCTGAAAAGCAAGCTGAAGCCAGCCTGCAACAACTCCCCCGACCACTCAGTCTCCCTCCCAAGCCCCATTCAGACAGAGAGAGAGAGAGAGACGGGGGGGGGGGGGGGTGAAAAGATAGAGAAGCAGAGCGAGAAGAGAGGCTAAATGAGGAAAGAAAGAAGTTGTTATGGGTCAGCAAATGTATGTTAAAGAGCAACTCTGATAAAACTATCGAATAACGTTCCCAAAAACCTCTGAAAATGTATTTTATTTTTTTGTCAGGTCTGAGTCTCTAGCCAAATGTAATGCTCCTTTATCATCTTATCTCCCAAAAAAACATACACATTTAACTTGGTTACATGCCATGATGTCACTATAAACTAGGGGCAAAGCTTATTTAAGTGGACAAGCTGACAAAATGTATCACTGTTCTCATCTATCAGACACCAATGAGCAAAAAAGGCCTTGTAAAAGTGTTGTTGTACATGAGAAAAACTGTCAACCAGCAGAGATTTTCAAATACTGTTTAAAAAACTGTTGCATTAAATGCAGACTTATGGATTATTACTGAGTTATGGCAAGCAATGTTCTCTATCATAGCGCATCTTTCCATGGTTGAGCTGGTGATGATTATGTTATGGAATCCAGCAGCCGGTGACACAAAAGAGTTTGAAAACAAGGGAGGCATAATAGGAGTATACACTATGTAGCCAAATGTTTGTGGACACCTCACAATAACACTCATGTGCGGTTCTTCCCCAAACTATTGCCACAAAGTTGCACTAATTGACCTCACTAATGCTTGGGTGGTTGAATGAAGGTAAATCCCCACAGCCACGTTCCAAAATCTAGTGGAAAGCCTTCCCAGAAGAGTAGAGGTTATTATAACAGGAAAGCGGGACTAAATCTAGAATGGGATGTTCAAAAAGCACATATGGGTGTGGTGTTCAGGTGTCCACATATTTTAGGCCTTATAGTATAAGTTGTAGGATTGCACTTACAAACCAGTATCTCCTGCTTCTGAAGTTTGCTCTTTATCATTCCAGATGACACCTGTTTGGGGATGTTGCCTGAAAGATCTAGCGATTTAGTCAGTGGTGGCTCATCCACAGGGGCAGGTGGAGTAGAGCCCCACCAATATATATTAGCCATTCAACAAATGTTCATCTTCATTCACTCATACACAACTATTACAAAATACTCATACACAACTATTACAGAAGGTGCATTGATTCTCAAGAAGGCAACATGATACATTAAGAGCCAGGGGGTGTAAACTTTTGAACAGGATGATCGGTGTAAATTGTTGGCTTTTAATGTAGTGTGTTACTTTCTTGAGCTTCAGTGAATGTTTGCACCTTTTGTAATAGTTGTGTATGAGTCCCTCAGTTGTCCTCAGTGTGAAAAGATGGATCAACATCATATAGTCACTGTTGGAAAGCGGTCAGATATGCAGAAGATTCTGGAAAAGCAAAGAATGTGCAGGAGCTGGAGGATTTGTCTGAAGAACAGTGGGCAGTTTAACTGCTCAGGACAAGCAAGGGACTCATGAACAACTATCACAAAACATAAAAACAGTCGTTGATCATCCAGGTAACAACACACAGTATTAAGAATCAAGTGTTTCAGTTATTATTGAATGTAAACTTGTGACCTCAACTGTAGATGCTCATTGGGGCAGCAATCACGCTGCCCTATGCTCAAAGGAAGCAGCAGACAGGACAGTTAATTGCAGGGTCATGGTTTTTATTCCAATTTGGGCTCGTTTAAAAATAATCCTCCAACATCTTGATTTATAGTAATTAAATCCAATAACTTTCCACAAACAAAGGCAAAGTGTAAGTGTAGACAGTGTGTCAGTGCTATACAGAATCATTTCTACAGTATTGTGAGATATATGGCAAACATTGTGAGAAGAAATGGGGGAGTGAATTATGGAGTGAATAATGGTGGATAATGTCTGTACATCAGAAATGCATGTGCACCATGGTGACCTTCTTTCCCATGCAAAGGATGAGAAAAAGAAGAAAAACTCTCTTTTTTAATACCAGACATTTTTCAGAACTATTGTGTGGTTTTTGAGATGTAGTTGGGCTGGAAATTTTGCTAAAACCTGGCAAACACACCTGCTGTATCAAACGCAGCTTAACAAAGGTATGTCTAACATCGCTCAAAATGAGCTGCTGACTGTATGCTGTATACATTTGAATTGCATATTACAGGCTTATTCTAAAAAAAAGTCACTAGATAGTATAGCATAAATCTATAGCATAGATCTATAGCATAAATCAAGTGTGATATCCTCTGAAATAAATTTTGCTTGATGCTGTGCTATTAGTGATGTTTTCCTGCCACACCAAGCTGCTGCTGGAGTCAATGTAAACTTACAGTGCTTGAGAGATTTTTTTTATTAGGTAAGGTGGGGAAGAGGGTGGATAAGGGTTCTCAAAGGCATGCTAAGGGTTAAAGGTTCCCCTTGGAGGACATCTAAGCTGAAGGATTTCTCAGTGTCGATAATTTGTCTAGAATAACTGCCGTGAACGGCTTGGCTTTTTAAAAAAAGGGGGGGGGGGGAGGTCTTGGGGCGGAGAGAAAAAGAAAACCCTTGGGCCAAACCCACATTGCTGTAGGTCTATGGCGAAGTAGCACTCGAGTGTGCTCAAAGGGCTCTTGCTGTCAGAATGGAATTTGGAGTGACCACAAAACAGTTGTCCAGCTTATGAATGTCTCTCCTGCTTGGTATAGACGGAGCTATGTTCATAGGTTTCATCTATCTTTATTACATTTCTAAAGCTCTCAGGCAGGTCCATTTTGGCATTAATTTTGCACACATTTGTTTCGATCGTCCATCCACAGGGTCTCAGTTTTAATCATTTTTGTATTGTTATATGCCAAAATAAATGTCCACTACAGATGTTCATACAATTATAATTAACAAACTTCTTAATTTATTTGTAAAATTATTCTAGTGACATTCACAATAAATGTAAAAAATGCATACGGACTTAACCAAAAGTTAAAAAGCATTCATATGAATGAGATCAAGTGCACTTAATCAACCTATATAGCCGATAAGTCATGCATCCATCATTCGTTTTTTACACAGTTTAATAAAATCATGCATGCACATTTATACAATAATGTACAAAAAATGCTAATAAACTACACTCTTTCCCATTGGTCTCAGGTCCAGGTCTTTATATCTCACTATCCTAATGATTAACTAGTTCATACAGAGCATTTAGACTGCAGTTCATGCTGACATCTAGTGGTTCATGAAGTCAGCAGTTGCTGATACTTCACAAACTTCTGAAATTAAGAATTAGGAATAGAAAAAGAAAAGTACTTTCCATTTTCTTAGACATGTTTTGCAAAAATAAAATTGAATTAAATGGGGGAAAAAACACATAAGCTAAATGTTCATAGGAAGTCATGAAACACATCCACTTGAGTTAGTTGTCTCATTTAATATGTTTGACTAATGAGTTATTTATGTTTATACCATAGTGCTGGTGTTGATTTAATTATCTATATCAGTAGTTTCAGCAGCAGGGTACATCACAGATTTATATTAATGCATTTGTTCTATTTAACACTTATGGAAGGAGTCACCAGTGTCAGGATTGTATAAAATTCAATTCAATTCAATTTCATTTGTATAGTGCTTACAATGAACACTGTCACAAAGTAGCTTTACAGAAATATATAAACTACGGATGTTAAAAAAAATGTTACATTTATCAAATTCAGTACGTTTTCCACCACATGAAAGTCTTCAAGACAGAGGACTTTGTGCTTTCCAGTTTCTCGGTAACATGACAAGCAGTGTTTTCCTGTCTTATTAACTTTCATGAGGGAGAGGAAAGAGAAGGAGGAAGGACTGTTTATATCTGCTAGAATGTAAGTGATAACAGGAACTAAAGTGTCTCAGATGTTCCACAACATTAAATTGAACTATAAATGGTCAATAGTCAATTGAGCTGGGCTACTGATCGGAAGGTCATGAGTTCAAACCTGAGCACCACCAAGCTGCCACTGTTGGGCCCTTGAGCAAGGCCCTTAACTCTCAACTGCTCAGATGTATAAATGAGATAAGTGTAAGTCGCTCTGGATAAGGGCGTCTGCCAAATGCCGTAAATGTAAATGTAATAGTAAAAAGTTCATCTTCATTTATTTAACTTTAGTAACTGGTTTATCCTGGTCAGGTTCATGGTGGATCCGGAGCCAATCGCATTAATACTGGGTGTGAGGTAGGAATACACACTGTACATCATTCGATAATGTGTTGTTCATGAATTAATGTTATTGTAATGATTGCCAAATTGCTGTGGAAATAGAGGATCAAAACACTGTCTGGACATGCTGTCATTAGAAAATAATAAACTTCAGGGTGGTAACTTCGCTTTGCATTTTTCTATAGTAGCGTGCTTTGTTGGGTTTTATTCCTTATTCCTTATTCAGACCATAGAGTTATACATTAAGAACAATATACAAGGGACAAGGGTCAGACATCTTAAGAACTTTGAAGTCATGCAAATTTAGTGTCAAATTTAAAACATATTAAATGCCGAATTACTCAATTACAGTTCCAGTTCCAGATTTAATTATGGGATAATGCTCACATTTAAATCTGTGCACTTGAGCTTCCCCAGCAAGTCAGTAAGGTTTTAAGGTCTTTAAGTCAATACTTCCATGTTGTAATTGCAATGACTTTTGAACTACAACCTTGCAGCAGCCATGCGCCAGTGTTAGTACAGCTGCTTAAAACATGGAGAACAGATCCCCAACGTGACAACCCTGAACATTGCCAGTGTCACCACATGTTCTTTTGAAACTGTTATAAAATTCTGTATGATCAGGTGGAGACTTGCAAAGCTGGACTTTGTAAACAGCAAACTGAGGGGGTGGTGGCTGTTCAGCAGGATCTGTGCCAGTGGACAAAGAGGATGTGTTAGACAATATGTCAGGAGTCTGCAAGGAGTGCTAGTGTGTCTATGAAGTTCTACTATAGTTGAAAAGAGGCACTTGAACTCATAAAAAGGCACCATATAAGTAAATGACTGAGCCTTCCTTATGTTTTAAGTGTTTTTAAGGAGGAGAAGGTAAGACCTGCAAAGTACAGACATGTAAATGATGTAAATGGTAAACATATGAAATTTTTTTTTAAATGCACAAAAACATGCAGGTCTGCAGCTACATTAGTGCTGGCAGGGGTGGAAAAAGTACAGAGTCTTACTTAAGATTAAAATCTTACTTAATTTTTGTTAAGTAAGTGGAAGTATTCAAACAAAAATATACTCAAAGTAGGTCTCAGCAAATTATGAATATTCATGATTCTTGATTTTTTTTCTACATTGAACAATTTGGTTATATGCTGTAAAGTAAAATTTAAATAAAATGCAAATTTAAAAAAAAAGCAAATAAAATGCATGGGAGCCCATTTAGCTGACCTAAAGCATACAGTCAATGGCTGGAGGAGAGACGAAGAGACCTTTGAGATTTGTAATGAGTAATTTGAAGGTCTAAAGTAGTTTTTTGTTCTTGTAAAAGTATTCAATAAAAGTAAAATATTCAATGTCAATTATGCTCAATAAAGTATAAACATGCCAAAATAATATAGCAATAAAGTACTATTACTCAGGTTTTTTCCACCCCTGAGTACTGGCCTCTATATACGTTTTATATTCAGTGGACATTTTATAAGCTAAATATGACAAAGACATACCTGAAAACACTCAAAAGTCTATCAACGATGTGTAACTTTTTATCTTTTATCTTCTAATATATATTGATATATATTCCAATATACATTTAACACCAACGTCTTTGCTGTTTAGGTAGCATTCCATACTGATGCAAAGCAATGGCTGATAAAATTCTTGGAAACAGTCAATAATGAATTATTGATGTTCTGTTCAATGGCATTGGCACTGACTTTGTGTTTGGATTCAGGTGGACCTGAGAAGCTGAGGCCATCCTGTTAAAGTCAGAGACCTGGCTGTTCTCCTGCACACACAGCTGTACAAATGGGACTTGCACCTGAGCAAAGCGAGCACTGATTACAGACCAATAAACATTACAGTTCATATCAACATCCCGAGCGTTTACATCAATGAACCATGTGATGTGTTACTCAAAGTGCACTTAACCTGTTGCGTCAGTATATTTTTTATACACTCACTCATTGAATTACACGCTCTGTGTTTTTTTTTTGTATGCTTTTTTGTATTACTTATTGTTTATCTTGTTATTTATTGTATTGTCATTTATGCACTCTGGTTTTGAAATTGTCCTTTTCATTACTGATTGCTTTCAATATTGTGTTTGCACTGAAAACCACATTTCTTACCACCTAGGCCTCTCTGGCACTTGCAAAAACTAGTATTTGTCTCTTGTCTTTATTATTAGACCTTGCTAGACGTTGCGCCTTCAGTTGCTCTAGATTAGACTGTCTGCTGAATGGCTAAATGTAAATGTACCTTGTAGCTACACTGTTTAGCCATTTCTTCAGGAAAACCTAGCATATTGGTGTACTTTGCATATACACAGTTAGGGACTGCGGCCCATCTGTCAGCCCCCTTCTTAAAATCATGCAGATACAGGTCAAGAGCTTCAGGTAATGTTCAAATCGAACATGAGAATAGAGAAAAATGTGATCTCAGTGATTTTGACTTTTGCATGGTTGTTGGTGGCAGACTGGCTGGTTTGAGTATTTCAGAAATCGACGATTTGGGAATTTCACTCACAACAGCCTCTAGAGTTTACACAGAATGGTTAAAAAAAAAAAAAAAAAACATCCGGTAAGTGAGGGTGGAAACGCCTTGTTAATGAGAGGGGTCAGAGGAGAATGGGCAGACTGGTTTGAGCTGACAGAAGTGTAGAGTAACTCAAATAGCCACTCTTTACAACTGTGGTGAGCAGAAAATCATCTCAGAATGCACCAGATGTTGAATCCTGAGGCTACAACAGCAGAAGACCCCATCAGGTTCCACTCTTGAGACTACAGTGAACACAGGTTCACCTAAACACCTAGAGCAGGTCACGTTTTTTCCAATTCTTCGCAATTTTATGCATATAATTATGCTGCCACATGATTGGCTCATTAGATAATTGCATTAATGTGCAGGTGTACAGATGTTCCTAATAAAGTGCACAGTAAGTGTATTACTCTGAATGTATTATTCACACCTTACCAGGAATGATTCACCTAAATTATACATGCTCCAATAGTCACATAAGTACAGTTTTATAAATTTTGCCCTCAGTGACCTATGTACAGACATTGCGCGGACTATGTACGGTCATTGGAGCTTAAAAAGAAGTTTGCACCTTAAGGCAGTTGTCATGAGCCATTACATTCAGGTCACAGTGGAGGATGGCCACTTTAAACCTTAACCTTTCCGTGATTTGGGAGAAACTCTGTAGTCCTTGTTTTAAGGCTAATCTCAGAAATGACTAAGAGTGTGCACCCTGGCGAGATTCATCTTTCTGGTTACCATCGTCCATACAGAACAGAACCCCTGCCATCTATGACGCCTGTGAAACTCCAACTGAGAGAAACATGATGTATGGCTTCCCTCAGGAGCAAACCAATCCAGTCCACCAACATAAAAGGGTCGTGACAAAACCTATACATTCCTCTGGCTTTAGGATGGATGGGCTGAGTAATACCCTGGTCTCCCCTGTTGTGCATATGGAGACGTCACTTTTTCTATTTACTTAGAAACAAACTGACCAAACTCACAAGTTTTTAGTGTGAACTCACTCTCTTAGAGCCAGTAGGGTGATGACACAATTGAGGTAATGTTCATGTCTCGCTGATATTACCTTCACAAATATGTACATAATGCACATAAAGTAAAGGTAAACAAAGCTAACAATGCTAAAATGTCCTTCAGCATTTTTACAGCATTTAAACAGCATTTTGACCAGTCCCAGCTCACTAAAACTACACGTTACCTTGAAAAGTAGACGAAGATATAGAAGTTCCATCATTCATTCATCTTCAGTAGCCATTTTACCTTGGTCAGGGTTACAGTGGATCCTTTCCTGCTTATGTTTGTGGTAATCTTGCTGTAAATCTGTGTACAACGAATGCTAAATGTTAGCACAGTGTGAGAAGCAGGGCCAGTTGCTAGTTACAGCAGCAAGGCTAGCTAACTGAACAAAACCCAGTCCAGTTAATCTGATTCAGTGTACCAGTGGGAAATGCGCAAAAACAATTATATTCTTGTAAAAAGATCCAATATTTCTTAATTTAACTACTTATTTAATTACTTAGTTAGCAACTTGAAGGAAACCTTGACAGGTTAAGCTAATATTTACCTCAGTAACACTGGTTAGCTAGCTAAACTGGCAACAAAATAAAAGATTATCTACCAAGTTTAAAAAAAAATAATAATAAAAAATCAGTATTAATTAACTTGTTGGATATTTGATATATCTTTCAGATTTGAAAGTATGAATGGCATATTATCACATATTAATGAAACTAATACCTGTTAGCTTTTATTCAACTAATACATGGTGCTTTCTGTGAATGCTACATTGCTAAAACACACACAGCACAGGGGGTATAGCCTAAACCTTCACAAGCAAAAACAGAAAAAGGTTGTTACATATACCGACCACTTTATTAGGAACACCTTTACACCCGCTCATTCATGCAATTATCCAGTCAGCCAATCACGTGGCATCAGTGCAATGTATAAAATCATGCAGATACAGGTCAAGAGTTTCAGTTCACGTGAAACATCAGAATGGGGAAAAATGTGATTTCAGTACATTTGATTGTGGCATGGATGATGGTGTAGGACAGGCTGATTTGAGTATTTCAGAAACTGACCTCCTTGGATTTTCACACACACAACGGTCTCTAGAGATTACATAGAATGGCATGAAAAATATCCAGCAAGTTCTGCGGTGAGAGAGGTCAGAGTAGAATGGCCAGTCTTGTTCGAACTCACAGGAAGGCTACTGTAACTCAAATAAACACACAACACATTGAAGCTTGACGTGGCACAACACATCAAGCCTTGATTTGGTTGAGCTACAACAGCAGAAAACTACATCGGATTAAAATTTATGAATGCAGGAGGCACGGTGGCTAAGTGGTTAGCACATTTGCCTCGCACCTCTGGGGTTGGGGGCTCAATTCCTACCTCCAACCTGTGTGCACAGAGTTCGAATGTTCTCCTGTGCTTCGGGAGTTTCCTCCGGGTAGTCTGGTTTTCTCCCCCAGTCCAAAGACATGCATTGTAGGCTGACTGGCATCACTACATTGTCTGTAGTGTGTGAATGGGTGCGTGATTGTGCCCTGCAATGGGTTTGGCGCCCCGTACAGGCTGTCCCCCACCTTGTGACCTGAGTTCCCTGAGATAAAAGGGTACGCAGGTATACAATAAGCGGTACAGAAAATGGATGAATGGATACACGAGGCAGAGGGTCAAGATAATAACAGGTGAAATCAACAGAAAAATAGTGTGTGGGGGGGGGACTGTGTATATATAACAATTGAACGGATCCAAAAGCTGCTCAGAGGATACAAAAGAGGTTTTTTAAAAGAGGTAAATTGCTTTTTTTTTTTTAAACTTTCTGATTTAGTTACGAGTGATGATTAAGGAACACCTAATACAATAGAAACCTAGGCTGACCTTCCAGACTTCATGAGTCAACCCTATACAAGTTTGTTGCCTTGTGTACCAAAGTCCCCAAGAGGACGCATACACTGCAGGGGGTTGTACACTTGCACTGCTGAGAGTCGCTGACTCTGTCACTGACATCAACCTGACTCTTAAAAAGCAACAGACACTGCATGCAGCCTTGTTTAAGCCCTTGGCAATAACAACTTAGCTCACTAGACCAGTCATTCAATTATGTAAGAGTCTTATATTTAATCCACTGCAGTTTATGCACTATGGGAGAACGGGACATGAGACACAACAGATCACAGTGGCATCACTGTTGACAAACAAACAATGAGAATCCTTGGGGGGAAAATTAGCACATAAACAAGCACTTATATGAATCACAGCAGCCTCATTGTATAACATCATAGAGGCCAAAGTCGTGTACAACCTTATTATTGAATCCACCTTCAAATCATTTTGAAGTAAAATCAAGATACCATCCCGAAGTTTATTATTCCTCTTATATTCTAGCAATTTGCCAACAATTATTATTATTTCAATTGCGACACTTCATACTTTTTATCCATTTGTAGTTTCGTTGTGTAATGTTATAACAGATATAAACAGTCACTCACTTACCAGCCTTTTATTCTCTCTTTTGAAGTTAATAAGAGAGAGGTTACAGCTTTTTATGTCACTGAGAACCCAAAAAGCAAAAAAGTGCTCTGTCCTGAAGACTTTCCCATGGCCCAAAACATGCTCCTTACTGAAAACCTCACCCTATCAACAATTACCTGTAAATTGTATTCATAGAAACAACAATGTAGAATGGAGCGCTTTTAATATAAACCCTGCATCCCCAACTATCGTCAGAACTGCTGTTACAGAAAATTAATCAACACCTTCTGACCAATCAGAATAAAGAATTCAACATCAGTGTGGTATAATAGGTAATACTTGCACTGGGTTAAACCCTGTTCATTCAAGACATCCATGAATAAAGATGAATGTCATGACACTAACTCTGGGGATGTTGCTCATTTCAGAATATTAATCTCAAGCTTGTTCTTTTTGAAAGCTGTGAAATGGCTAATGACCACATGGCTATGGACAATTTGCCTTGTAGCATAATAAGAGATCTCTTTTTGGGCAAAGGCATGAGGCAATACAGAGAAATGCTATACTGCAGTCACTCATTTTCAAATCAATAGTGGTGTGTGACCTATGACCCCAACAGGTAATGAGAGCTTTCTCCATGGCTGTGCAGACTCCTACAAAGTGTGGACAATTTTATTGTGTTTAACCTGACATCTTGTGGTTAAAGACAATCACTACATCCAAGTACTAGTCAATTAATACTACATACCTGAACCAATTACATAATTACAGGTAACAATTACGCTTTATTACGTATGTTTTTTTTTTAAAGTTCAAGTTTTCTTCACTGACAGGCTGTGTTTTGCTCTTAAATTATTAACAGGCTTGAGTTTCCTTTTGTTGTTGTTGCTTTTTCTTTTAGCATATAAGTAGCAAATGCACAAAATGTGGTTAACTAGCATCCAAATGGCTAATGCCATTAGGATATTAAGGACATCAAGTAAGGATTTACTTTTCAGTCTATAATATGGGTAACAGGGCTGTACTTTTCAGTAAGCTTATTAATCAGTATCAAAATATTACTGAAAATAATGAGAGCTTACTTTTCTTCTTCTCATGATCTTCAGGAAATCTGGATGATGTAATGTTCTGTTGAACATGTGACTTGTCGAATATTCCAAATATTTCATGGGGTGAATGTGTTCAGATATCAGGCTTGAGTGAATGCTGTGGAACTAAAATGTACACTTTTCAAAACTTATAATGGATGACTCGTGGGAAAATATGTTTCCACACACATTAATGCAAAAATAATGCAATTTCTGAAGTATTCTAATAATTATATTTCAAGGAAAATTGCAGTTATAGTGGGATTAGACAAGAAAAATGCTGTTTACCTTTATTTACATACATATTTGTAAATGTATATCAGTGTGACACTAATGGCACCCCAATTATCATCTTGCTCAGTCATTTTAATAATAGGTTTCAGGTCATGCTATAGAACTTTAGATTTGACTGTATTTAGGCTATTAATAATTAGCAGCCTAAGGGCTATACTTGCTTTCTTTTTTTTTTTTCAGTGCCATGACTAAACCCTTAGCACGCATAGACCTCCCTCAAACCCATCTCAGACCCATATGCTTTGGTTTAAGAGACTGCTGCTGAGCTGAGGAGAGACAGGAGGAAGGAGGAAACTGCTTCCTTGCTGTTCACACACACACATGGAGTCTCTTTCTAGTGGCCCACAAGGATAATGGACCTGTGGACACGATGCAGAGCCTTTTCCCACTTGAATATGTGTGGTTCCAATTACAACAGGGAATGATGAAACAATACATGTGAGCAACCCACCATTGATAGCTGCGCTCTTTCTTTCTAGTTGGAATTGATTTGTTGTGTGAGAAGCTCAAGTGGCCTTGAAGCAGACACAGTGCTCGAGAGAACTGCATGAACAAAGTTGTGTGGGTTTCAGGTGTGCATGGTGTTTATAGGGCATTAAGCTACTTTGTGAATCTTGCCTTTTGTTCTAACCAGATACAAATAGGAGGCACACTTTTGTTTTGTTTTTTAAGACAGCTTGCCAGAAAGGATAACAGGGCATCTGGATCAGACTAGAGGTGCGCATCAGGACAGACTTCACTACAAAAAGTCACATGAGCAGGACATTTTTACTTGTGGGCACAAGCGAGCAGTCAGCTATGAAGCTTGAGGGACAAGGAAAGACTGCACCATTCGTTCATCCTTAGTAATTGCCTGATCAGGGTCTCAGTGGTTTTAATTAGGCTACAAGTTTATATGTTGGGAAACAGAACTAACTAAATTCATACATACAAACATACCAGATATTCCTGTGCATGTCTCATGAGTGATGTAGCTGAGGTTGAAGAACTATCAGAGCCAGAATTCACACACCATGCTGACAACACTGCAATTTCAATGCCAATCCATCGCTGGGCACAATCGCACAATTCTGTGATGCCAATCAGCCTACAATGCATGTCTTTAGACTGGGGGAAGAACCCAGAGTAACCAGAGGAAGCCCCCGAAGCACAGGGAGAACATGCAAGCTCCGCACACACAGGGCAGAGTTGGGAATCAAACCCCAATCTCAGAGGTGCGAGGCAAACGTGCTAACCACAAAGCCACCGTGCCCCCCATGAAAACATTATCCATTTAAAAGAACACAATAAGAAAGACACAATCAGAATGACACCTGATCATATTTATTTTGATGTAAACAAAGACCAAGTACAATTTCCCTGAATTCATGATGGAGAAGAAAAAAAAAACACTTTGTACACAGTAATATTCCCCGGGGTTTCTAATTTTTGAGCCATACCTTACCCATACCATAATATACAAATTAATTTGCTGATTAATTATTCAAATGTCACATAAAGGCTGTATATACATACAGCTGATGGTTACAATCATATTTTAAAACTCCCAGTAATCCGATAGAAAACCTTTTTTTTACATTTTGCATAAGTAATAAAGCAGTGATTAATTTATTGTTTTCAGTTATCACATAAGCAGAACTTTTGCCTTTTGTTTGAGCTGGCAAAGGACATTTTCCTTCACCATCTGCTGTCCTGCATAGTAATAAGTGTAAACATTCCTGTAAACTAGACAGGACAAGTTAAAAACAGAGACATTCTAAACAGTTTAATATCTGACGACAAGATTTATTTATTTATTTTTTAAATGCAAGTACTACATGGTCCACTATAAAAAACTCATTTAAAATCATTTGATAAACTGCTGTCAGGTATTTCACCAGATGGAGGTAGGGCTGGAAGATATTGGCACTAAGAGCTGCTGAGGACAAATGGACTGCTACAAATGTAGTGGAGTGTCCAAAAAAAAAAAAAAGACACGGTGTTGTTAATAAATAGTTGTGCCTTGTTGCATTACAGTATAAAACACACAACATTTGAGAACAATCTCAGAAGAGCTACAATTTCCACCGAATTGGAGGTCTTATTCCTCAATATTTTATACTTTGCTAATTGATCTGATATGTGCCAATCAACATGATCTTTTGGTCGATGCATTTGTTAAACATCAGCAGTTATTTGCTTCTGATAATTTCCTCACTTGTGCAAATTAGTGAATCTGGCCCTTTTAATGATGTTGGGCTTTCAGAGTGAGGAGGTCAGCGAGTTCTTCTCCAGTATACGGCAGCCGCTATGAACGCCACCGCTGCAATGATGGACATGGTGCGCCATCTTGACACACTGCGGATAACACCCTCCTGCAAAACAGGACAAAATAAAGGTCAGCACTCTGAGAGCAAAAGAAGTCTAATATTTTTGAGTCACTTACAGTAAGCACGGTAATAGGCGAGAGGCCCTCAAGCCTTTCTTCACCGAAATAATATACATCCTTTTTCCTTCCACCACAAACCACAGCAAAGAACAGCTACATTTAAGTTCTTTACCCTGCATCAGTTCTTACTTATACTGCATCAATGTTGAATTCTTGATTCTGATTTATCGTAATGTATAGATTTTGATAATTATAATAATGAATGTAATTTTCTATAAAAGCAGCTCAGCAGACAGCCACAACGACCTGGACGGCAGATCCCCAGAATAAGTGGATTAAAACATCTCTGCATGAGGGATGGCATACTTTCTCTCTCTTGTCAATCACAGTGACATTAGCCAATTGTGGGAATCTGTGAGCTCACATATGTGGAGTAACGCAGATAGCACTTTCTTCCGAGTCTGTTACGCTGCCATATGACACAGAATGAGCGTCTGGCTCGCTTCACATGTCTCAGAGGAAGCATATTAGCCTTCACCCTCCCTGGTTGGTAGCAGTCATATGATAGAGGACAACTTAGGAAAAAATTTAGAAATGTAATTGTTTCCACTGAGGACATGTTTATTTAACGTATTTGGAAAGAGTCTCCAATGTCAGAGGTGAAGCTGTTCCTTTTTTTTTTTTATTACAGGAAATTCTTCAGGATGGAGGGCTTTTATAACATGACAAACTGCATTTTGGGCCTTATTAATTTCAAGGTTACATGGTTATTAATGTTGTGGTGTTCGCCCTCAATCCGTTTTCCCAAATCTAAATAAATGTAACGAAGTTTAACAGGAAATGTGTGTTCATTTAAACATTCCCGCATTTAGGCAGATACTGCATTCCATAAAAACCACCAATGTTTGTAGCCATGTCCTTCTCCACCTGTGCACGCCTTCATCAGACTTTCTCACACTCACACTGAAGCACGGTCACATGTTCACTTGAGGCCCCTCAATTTTAGTAGTGTAAACCACAGCATGCTCCATGACGCCGGGCTGTTTGAAGTCGAAAACCCCGGACCGCACTTACTACGGCCTTTATGATCACGTCTGAACTATAAAACTCGCCAGCGGACTCCTACCAGGTCTGGAGGAGCTTCTGCGCCACACATGCTCACCGTACCTCGCTGTGCTGTAATGATGGCCTTTGGACACCGTCACACAAACATCCGAGCGAAAGACTCAAGATGCAAAACGAGATACGCTGAACATGTAAGGCAAAGCTACAAATTCAGCCGCCCTCTGACTACTTTTGTCTGTCTGTAGTAATTGTTATGATGACAACCACCCTCCCTCTTACTGTGTGTGTGTGTGTACATTACCGTAAATTAGCAGTAATTAGTCTCTGCAGTGATAACGCCAGCTGCAGGGTGCTGAATCATCGTCTGCCAAGCTGACCCCCACACGAATCCGTGCAGTTTATATGTGACTTTTGCATTTGATTTCCATTTCATGTAAAAAGCTAGTATGTGTTTATTATATACACACCATACATGTGTGTGTACAGAATGCATGTGTATGGAATGCGTCAGAGTTTGTGCCTCTATGCTTACTGACACTCTAGTGGGCGTGCCTCTGTGTGTGGTGGCCTGTGTCTGAGTCGACCTGTGTGGCTCTGTATGGGTGGCCAGAAAGCATTTGTGTGCGCGCACACACACACACACACACACACACACACACACACACACACACACACACGCATACCAACCACTTACCCATCCTCCTTGCTGTCTGATCCAGGCGGAAATGTGTTCCCTGATAAACTGCAATACCCAGCTAATGATGTTCTTGATGATTTCAAAGTGGTTTTGAGTCAGTGCCTGAGGGAGGGAAGAATAGAGAACTGAGTCTTTCCAGTAGCTTCTATAGTCTGTGCACAGTCAATTTCCTGTATCACTACCAACGATAAACATGCGGGAACAATTACAGGGTTATTTCAATGGCGATGGTATTTGCTCTTATTTGGACAAATTTCTTTTAAAAAAATAAATAAAACATTAAAAAAAATTAAAAGTTCTCCCTTGGTGTATATATATAAAGTAGCACTCATATTTGACCCACTAAATGCTATATATAAATAAATAGCAACTATACCACAATCAATCCTGTTAATTAAAGGAATAATTTTTCAACATCACTGAAGAAGTAAAATAAGACTTTAATCAATTCAGACGTGCCAACATCTATCATTTAACTTTAGCATTTATGATTCTGGACCCCTTGCTATTGATACTTTTCTGCTTTCTCAGAGAAATCAGTGGACCAGTGGTCAGAAAAGCCAATTCAGTGAACAGGGAAGGATGTAGAATGTGCACAAGTTTCCATTAGAAGATAATTTCACCTCACCCAGACTTTATCTAGGTGAACTTGTGAGCTGGTCTTGTTAGCCAATAGAAAACAAATAGGCAGGACCGTGATCCTTGTTGGTAAAAAAAAATTAAAGGGATACTTATTATTGTTGTTGGCACACATCTGGGGGGAAAAAAACAGTCATGTCCATCGATATATAATTGGGTATTTGTGTTAAACATTTTTTTGTCTACCAAGATTTTTTTGTTAATAAATGTTGGGCACCTCTCTCATGCGACCTAGCCAGCAGTGTCGTCAGCTTTACATCCCATTTTAATTCAAATCAAATCAGGAATTTGGCCATGTAACATCAAACGGATGTATTTCCCGCATGTTATTAGAACTTTCAAAATGCAGGACCGTTTTACCTTGTAAATGAGCCGATAGGCCAGGTGAAAGAGAGCCACTACTCGCCCCCAGTTAATGCCATCTGAAAAGATGCTCTTGGCCACAGTCATGAACACCTCCTGAGCACAGTTCGCCTGCACAGTGTTGATGAGGCTGTCCAGAGATAAACATATGGTCATATTGAACATGTACACATACTGTGCCTACTTTAGGTCATCTTGTTACAATTTCAGAAAAAGAATATAGCCAGTTTGTTGCTTTTTTTTTTTTTTTTTTTCTTTTTTTTTTTTGAGATCATAATTCTGGATTTTTGAAAAAGGAAAAATCTCAAGAAAAAACATTTGGACATTTCAACTCTCAGATTACATCAAAACTCAACTTTTAACCCATGGCCATTTTAACACATGAACCTGAAATAGGAAAACAATGAGAGTAGAAGCACTAAAATATATAAACATGTGCAAAGATGATTAGTGCAACAGAAAATCTTTCACCCTATCATTAGGAAATGAGATTCCTTGATGATGCTGGGAGTCTAAGAGTGCTTTAACTGATCCCGATGTCTTTCTGCCATCTTTCCCTGGGTGGGAAAGATGGCATTTGTCTCCCTAACCAATCACGGGTGTCTGTGAGCTCATTTTATGGAAAAGGGCAATTAGCGCTCTTCTACAACCATGTTCAGCGGCAGGGTAAATCGGTTACTGAAGGTGAGTTTGGGGTTTAAGTGAGCAATATTTGTTGTGGTAAATTTGAACTGTTTAACCTTATCCTATGTGACACATGACCATGGTCCCATAATGAGTTTAAAATGTGCAAATGTAAAAAAAAAAATGTCTTCTGTGAAGCAAGGCACTCTTACAAAGTGGGCCAAGAGCAATTCATGATCAAATAGATACAAATAGCACAAAAAATGAGTCACATACACCAAAAGGAGTGCCTTATTGTACAATATAGTACACCGCTATGGTCTTAAATGAAATAAATGTAAGTCGCTCTGGATAAGGGCGTCTGCCAAATGCCGTAAATGTAAAAAAAAATGTAAATGTCTTGAGATTGCTGCTGTGAATATGAGGCCACTCTTCCACTGACTGCATGCAGATAATCACATAAGTTCTGTGTTTCAGAGTTCCATCAGACTCCTTGAACAAGTCACACACAGATTTGGCCTTGTGCACCCTACAGTTTGTCCTGGAGTGTGGGAATCTCAGTGTCATGTTCTGCCTGAACATGAAACACAAAAGGCAACCTCCGAGTCTACCGACAAACTTAATCCACTTTTATGGCAGGCACACAACCTGTTGATATTGTACAATCAGCTGCTGCTATTGGTGGATGCGACTTAATTTGTTGTCCGGAGAGGGCGGGGGACAGTGCATTCCTGAGTAATTGTAGCAATTGTTATCAGTAACCATACAGAATATTTCTTACTGTTGAAGCTCTGCATTCCGGTTCAGCTCATCTGCGATCTTAAGAAGCTGGTCTACAACTTCTTTGACATGAGGATCATCTCCTTCATTTGCTGTTCCCCCGAGGTCCACGGCGCTTACGTGCATGTCCGGGTCCTCTGTACTGATCCGCTCTATTACATATCTTCATGTGAAAATAAACCACAGTCAGGATAAGCAGAGAGGCAACTATAGTCTCAGATGTAAATATGTGAATGTGCAGTAAGTGGGTTAATGTACCCTCTTAGTACTATAGCACCTTCTTCCATGATCCTATCATCAGTTACATCTGAAAGATAAAAGAATTATTTAACTGAAAGAGAAAAAAAAAAAACAGTAAGTGATATATGATGGTGTTAAAGTGTAGCTGTAGTGAGGACAGAACAGACTGAATTAGTTACACAGCTGCCAATGTCTTGCTAAATGATTATACTTGTTTTGAAATAGGGTTGGTTGATATGACAAAATATCATATGGTGACACCTTTCTAATTTAATCATTTTAATCATAATTCATATTCAATATGATTCAATTCTTATTCATGTTGCACTTTTCAATTTGAGTCCAAAATCTGAGTGCTTTAAATACGATTACAAATTAGACAAATTCTAAAACAATCCACAATCATTAACAATACATATAAGGACAAAAGAACTTCACTGAATAGAAGAAAGATAGCATTAGATATAGGTTTGCTTTCAAACACCTATTAAAATGATAGAACTGCATTTAAAAAAGAAATCTGAGAACATTGAAAAGTAAGGTTTCTTTTAAACGTGAATGTGAAACGAAATCAGTGCCGTTATTTCCCTCTTGTTCTTGCAATCTTATTGGCTATATTTGAGGGGAGAAAAATGTAGTTTCCCTTTTTGCTGCTGTAATCATGGTTTGGTTTTAGGGGATTTTTAGTATCGCATTGTACAGCTCGTATTACACCGAATTCCATGCCTGGCTTTACACGTAGCAAGATCAGTGGCATATACAACAATCGTACTGCCCGCAAGCAAGCAATTCTCACTTCACATTTGCATTGATTGAGAAATGATCATTTTGTTCTGCTGTGATTTCCTGCTTTGCGCCGCGCTCGCTCCTATAGTTCTCTGTGCAGATTTTCACCTGTCTCCATAGAAAATGAATGAGAGAGAATACAGGACAAATAAAAAGCTTAGCTGCAATGATTTAACGCATATTTAACGCGGTGAAAAGCTTCTTAATGAGCCGATCAGGCGCAAAAAAAAGTGTGTTAGAGTAAACTAAAACAAGTGTGGACTTGACAAATGTATGTGTTGTGATATTAATAGTGAAAATGATATTTCTGAATACTTTTTATTTAAGTCTCCTGTTGTATGTGTGTTTACGTTTCCTCCATTTCTGAATTCTCATTTTTACTGTTGGTAACAGGATCCCTTAAAACATTCCTTTTCATACCCTTCACCATGTCTGTAAAAAGTTCCTCGGTTTCTATTACTGGCATTGTAATATCAGTTGTAATATCAGTTGTGTCTTATTCTATTTGAACCTTACATACCTTAAGTAAGAAAGTAGACATGCTGACTGTATAAAAGCACAAATTAGGCATATTCAAATAAATTAACTTCCGAGTTTGCATGCTGGCACACTGGGTAGCTATGCCATCTTATAGCTCACGAGGTCTCCGGTTCGATCCTGATCTCCGGTTACTGCCTCGGTGGAGTTTCGCACGTTCTCCATGTGGTTTTGTGGGTTTCCTCCCACAAACATGCCAGGTGGAATGGCTACCTAAATTGCCCCAGGTGTGAATAAGTGTGTGAGTGAGTGTATGAATATGTGTGTGTGTGTGTGTGTGTGGGCATGGTGCTCCGCTATGGATTAGCATTTCACCCCGAGTGTATTCTGCCCTTTACGCCATGGTGTTCCTGGGATAGGCTCCAGATCTGCGGTGACCCTGAGCAGGATAAAGTGGTTTCTGGATATGAATGAATTAATGTCGGTCATGGTGTAAATCGTTTATGAGGAAACAATTATGAAATTTTGCTTTGAAGATGAAGTGTAAATCAGAGGTACATTTCTCCCCAAAACTCTATTTTATAACAATCATATATCTGTATATATACACACTGATAAAAGAGTTGCAAGAGGACTATCGACTCCACCTTATACTTATCATCCAACCCCCCCTTTCCAGGTGGAGCCAGACAACAGTCTCTATAGATGACAACAGTCTCTATAGATGACAACAGTCTCTATAGATGACAACAGTCTCTATAGATGACAACAGTCTCTATAGATGACAACAGTCTCTATAGATGACAACAGTCTCTGTAGATGACAACAGTCTCTGTAGATGACAACAGTCTCTATAGATGACGTCAGAGGAAATTCCTCAAAAGGGTGCTAGTGATTCATTAGTACATTATAAATTTTCCCAAAATTCTTTCAATCTTCGTACTATCTGAAGGAAAATCAGTAAAAAAAATAAAAAAAAATAAAAAAAATTCAAATGGACAATTAAAATCTGAGAAGCGAGCGATGACGTCAAACTCGGGCACGAGCTAAAAGCTATCCGGAAAACACAAGGTTAACAGACGATTTCATATATTTGTTATATATATATATATATGCATGTATATATTTTTTCCCACCCAGTTTGGGTCCTACCTTCACCACCTGTTGCACCTTTTAGTTCACTGTCATCCGTCTTGTCGTTGCCATGTGAATCTGCCATTGTGTTGTTCAATGGCAAAACTTATAAAGACTTAGACCTCTTATGCTAGTTAGCTAGCTAACTCGCTAACTAACTATAACCGCTTAGCCGAAATGATTAGGTCGGGTGGTTTCTTTTACAGTACTGTTCTTTTACGGTCAATTTGCAGTATCGACACCTCAGGAGAAATATAAACTGCAAAAATATAAGTGTTTGTGTTCTTTAGGCACCATTAGAAAGGACGGAAGTTAAGCCGAAACTTCACGGAAAGCGCCATGAACTCCACAACCATAAGTACAACTCCAAGTGAAAGATGAAAAAAACAAGGAAGTGATGCGGAAACAGGCCTGGCCAAAGAAAAAAAAAAAAAAAAACAGCGCGAGCCTAAACACTGTGGCTGAATCCGAAATGTCTTCATATTCCCTTTACAAGTGCACTACATGGGTGATAGAAACTCAGGCTTTTACACCCTACGTAGTATACTATATGTTTAATAGCTAGCCGTTTTGGATTAAACCCGGGGTTGATAGATTTCCTGATTAAAGAAAGATGGAAGGTGTAATTTTTATTAAGCAAATGTTTATAAATGTCAAATATTTTACCTGCTTTCCTAGCTACAATTTAAATTAAACTATATGACAATTATATTCCTTCCATGTGTATATTTGATATTTAATAGTTACAATTTTAGGTACCACAACCTAATAAGTTTTTTGTATTATTATTATTATTATTATTATTATTATTATTATTATTATTATTATTATTATTACTGTGTTGTTGTTTTTTTGCTTATATCAGAATTAAATGTAACACACACACACACACACACACACACACACACATATATATATATATATATATATATATATATATATATATATATATATATATATATATATATATATATATACAGTGAGGAAAAAAAGTATTTGATCCCCTATCAGTCAGCAAGATTTCTGGCTCCCAGGTGTCTTTTACACAGGTAATGAGCTGAGATTAGGAGCACTCTCTTAAAGGGAGTGCTCCTAATCTCAGTTTGTTACCTGTAAAAAGACACCTGTCCACAGAAGCAATCAATCAATCAGATTCCAAACTCTCCACCATGGCCAAGATCAAAGAGCTGTCCAAGGATGTCAGGGACAAGATTGTAGACCTACACAAGGCTGGAATGGGATACAAGACCATCGCCAAGCAGCTTGGTGAGAAGGTGACAACAGTTGGTGTGATTATTCACAAATGGAAGAAACACAAAATAACTGTCAGTCTCCCTCGGTCTGGGGCTCCATGCAAGATCTCACCTCGTTGAGTTTCAATGATCATGAGAACGGTGAGGAATCAGCCCAGAACTACACAGGAGGATCTTGTTAATGATCTCAAGGCAGCTGGGACCATAGTCATCAAGAAAACAATTGGTAACACACTACACCGTGAAGGACTGAAATCCTGCAGCGCCCGCAAGGTCCCCCTGCTCAAGAAAGCACATGTACAGGCCTGTCTGAAGTTTGCCTGAATGATTCAGAGGAGAACTGGGTGAAAGTGTTGTGGTCAGGTGTGGTCTGATCTCTTTGGCATCAATTCAACTCGCCGTGTTTGGAGGAGGAGGAATGCTGCCTATGACCCCAAGTCATAACACCATCACCACTGTCAAACATGGAGGTGGGAACATTATGCTTTGGGGGTTTTTTCTGCTAAGGGGACAGGACAACTGCCCCGCATCAAAGGGACGATGGACGGGGCCATGTACCATCAAATCTTGGGTGAGAACCTCATTCCCTCAGCCAAGGCATTGAAAATGGGTCATGGATGGGTATTCCAGCATGACAATGACCCAAAACACACAGCCAAGGCAACAAAGGAGTGGCTCAAGAAGAAGCACATTAAGGTCCTGGAGTGGCCTAGCCAGTCTCCAGACCTTAATCCTATAGAAAATCTGTGGAGGGAGCTGAAGGTTCGAGTTGCCAAATGTCAGCCTCGAGACCTTAATGACTTGGAGAGGATCTGCAAAGAGGAGTGGGACAAAATCCCTCCTGAGATGTGTGCAAACCTGGTGGCCAACTACAAGAAACGTCTGACCTCTGTGATTGTCAACAAGGGTTTTGCCACCAAGTACTAAGTCGAAGGGGTCAAATACTTATTTCCCTCATTAAAATGCAAATCAGTTTATAACTTTTTTGAAATGTGTTTTTCTGGATTTTTTTGTTGTTATTCTGTGTCTCACTGTTAAAATACACCTACCATTAAAATTATAGACTGATCATTTCTTTGTCAGTGGGCAAACGTACAAAATCAGCAGGGAATCAAATACTTTTTTCCCTCACTGTATATATATATATATATATATATATATATATATATATATATATATATATACACACACTCACCGTCCACTTTATTAGGAACACCTGTATAGTCAGTCATGTGGCAGCAACCAGATGGGCTGGTTCGAGTACTTCAGAAACTGCTGATCTCCTGGGATTTTTACACACAACAGTCTCTAGAGTTTACACAGAATGGTACGAAAAACAAAAAAACATTGATTGAGTGACAGTTGATAAGAGAGGTCAGAGGAAATTGGTTCTAGCTGCCGGGAAGCCGCATATAGTAACTCATATAATCACTCTTTACAACTGTGATGAGCAGAAAAGCATCTCAGCATGCACAACACATCGACCTTGACCTCGGGCTACAACAGCAGAAGTCCACATTGGGTTCCACTCCTGTCAGCCAAGAACAAGAATCTGAGGCTATCATGGGCACAGGCTCACCCAAACTGAATAGCTGAAGATTAAGAAGAAAAAAAATCACCACGTCTTTTTCCAGACTTGTTTCCAACTGTCCAGTTTCTATGAGTCTGTGCCCATGATAGCCGCAGATTCTTGTTCTTGCCTGACAGGAGCAGAACTTTATATGGTCTTCTTACAGTTTCCCTTCTCGAGTGTCCTGCACAGACCCCTGACCTCAACCCTACTGAACACCTTTGGGATGAACTGGAATGCCAACTGCACCCCAGGCCTCCTCAGCTGACATCAGTGCCTGGCCTCACTAATGCTCTTCTGGCTGAATGATCACAAATCCCCACAGCCACGCTCCAAAATCTAGTGGAAAGCCTTCCCAGAAGAGTAGAGCTTATTATAACAGCAAAGGGGGAATAAATCTGGAATAAGATGTTCAACAAGCGCATATGGGTGTGATGATCAGGTGTCCAGAAACCTTTGGCAATGTAGTACTGTATATATATATATATACAATACTAATAATAAAATTGAAATTAATAAAAAAATAGACATTAATATGAAATATTAATGTCAAATTATATATATATATATATATATATATATATATATATATATATATATATATATATATATATATATATATATATTGCTAATGAAGTCAACCAATCTACATTTTCCATTCCACGCGGCGCCAATAGATGTCGCTGATGTCTCACTTGAAAAACTCGCCATTTAAGAAGTCAAAACTTCAGTGTCATTAGTATTCCCAAGATAAAATCATGTTTACTCACGTTACCCGTGGCTTATTTGGAAGAGCCATCAAAAAGCTATGGATTCAACCGACAGACCCTTCTAGTCTGCGTCCAGGCAAGTGTTTCACATGGTACACCAACTACTACGATGATATTTGTGATGTTTATCTTCCATACAACACTCTGGTTTGAATATTTGGGTCAAAAAAACAAAGCAGTGAACTTTGCATACCCACACGATGTATAGTGATACTGCACAACATATTGTTTTATCAGTCTATCAGTATATAATTTTTTAAATTAATTAATTAATTTATTTATTTATTTAATAACCTGCTGAACAGGTTGTCAGGACACAGCCAAGCCTTTGACCGACCACACACACACACACACACACACACACACTGTAAGTGTACACGTGGCTACCATTGATATCAAATTATACCAGTTAGACATGTTGAGCAGTTCAGTGCATTTTCACTGGTTCCTGGTTGAAGAGTTCCCCTGCTCTGCATGCTGTAGTGTTACGATTTGTTTTTTCTCCCCTGCTTGAATACACCCATGTAGATGAGATGTGTTGGTATATACACCAAAATAACTAGGCCACAGGTAATCCAAGTCCAGGTATTGAGAATCACTATAATATACATTGACCTAAACTACGATAGAGCCATTTAACATTTGAAGTTGAAAGGCAAAATGAATTGGAATGCCATTATTTTGAATTTGTGTCATACCAATTGAATTGCAGAAGAGCAATCTGAAATATGAAACTCAATTTCTCATGTTTAAGAGTGAGTTTTTCCCCCTAGAGTGAGATTTGCCCTGTTGGAATACAGGGAAAGCTCCCTCCTGATGACACGTCTTGGAGGTGGAAGCAAATTTTGAAGGACCGCAGCCTCTTATCGCTGCTTTAGGGCGTGTATTTGTTCGTTCATTCATGCATCTTCAGTAACCACATTATCCTGATCAGGGCTAGGTTGGGTTCAAAACCTATTCTGTGTAAGCCTGAGGCTTTTCACCACAAACATAGTTTCATAATGCATGCTGAGTGTTGTAGTGTCAAGCCACTGATAGGCAAAAGATGCAAACAAATTTGTCAATGTCTAACAAAATACTACATAAGATGACAGATAACATACAGGGTGTCCAAAAACGATCTTTACAACATTTATCCATTTAGTGCCAAAGTTGTAATGATCATTTTAAGACCCCTGTATTGAATCCTAGTGTTACATGTTACAATCCAACTTTAAGTCAAGTCCTAGATTCAGCAATGCAGAATTTAACACCAAGAACCTGCCAAAGGTATAAAAATCATCCTTTTAATTAGAAAATCCAGAAAGAAATCCTATTGTATAGCCTTTTTCATAGACAGTGCTGTGATCTGCATATCTTACTAAAATATGGCTTTAAATTGAAGTTAAGAGAATTAAGAGGATGTTTCCATTCCAACTGGTTAGTTAATAATAATTTATTAATTCAACTGTTTATCGCTGCATGCTGATTAATGTGCCGATTAATATATCAACCCACAGCACAGCTTCAAGCCACAAATTAGAAAATGCATTCCTGAGTACAAGAACCATGTATGCCGGGTTTGTGACATACACTAGGATCCAACAAATTACATTTTTTAAATACTGCAGAACTATTGAATTCTTGATTCTGTTTTCCAGAAGGTGTTTCTATAACAGCACCTCTGACACAAGATCCAGCTGCAAGGTTTATACTAATGCACCCGATAGTGATAATATATTATCATTTCTATAGTAACAAGTTCAAGTTCAGTTTATTTGTATAGTGCTTTTAACAATGGACATTGTCCCAAAGCAGCTTTACAGAAATATATAAATTCAGGACATGGATTTTAAATTTAGGAATTTATCCCCAATGAGCAAGCCAGAGGAGACGGTGGCAAGGAAAAACTCCCTGAGACGATATAAGGAAGAAACCTTGAGAGGAACCAGACTCACAAGGGAACTCATCCTCATCTGGGTAACACCGGATAGTGCGATTATAAATAAATAAATCCCCTCTATAAATGTACCAATACTACATGGTCAAATAGCAGTTGTGAAACTATGAAAATTCATTACAGTTTTTATATGAAGTCTGTTTTGTTGAACTTCACCACTGTTCACTGATGCAGACTTGAGTGCCAAACTGTTTGTGGCAATTGCAGTCCTAGCCATCATAGCATAACTGTTCATAGCATACTGTTCATAATCTCAATTATCTTTAGGCTGCACCGTGTGGGGCCATCCTCAGCAGCAGCATGTGACTTCCAATTGATGAGATCTCCAACCAGAAGTAGGGCATCAGGATGCATCAGGCAGGTCCAGAGAGCAGAAGGGGTCGGGATCACTGACATCTCAACAACTTGCGCAGGGACTTGTATGGCAGACACTCTACATAAACTGAGTTTAAAAAAGGAGATGTTTATTTAGATATTTATTGTATTTATGGAAGGAGTCTCCAGTGTCAGTGCTTTATAGCAGTCAGAGGCAAAGCTGTAAAGTTTTCTGACACAGGAAAGTCTTCAGGAAAGCAAGTGTCACGGTTTCACTGTAACATGACCACCTTCAAGAGAGCGAAGAAAGAGAGGCTGGTGAGAGAACGACAGTTTATAGCTGTTATAACGTAAGCGATAAATGATGCAGATGTTTCACAGCATTAGCTGTAACTATAAATATAAAATGGTATGGTATGATGTGTCTTTCTTTAATTAATAAAAAATTATCATTGGCGCATTGTTTTGTGGTATAAGAGGATTAAAACATGTTGGGATGTGCTGTTATAGGAAAATAGTCAACTTCAGAGTGGTGACAGTAACTGTGCTTCAGATAATTTTCCTATAACAGCACATCCCTGAGTGTTTGTTCCTTACATATAGCAGTTTTTTTTTTATCTAGTACATTGAGATTTTGTGAGGATTGTTAATGTATGTTTGTTTGTTTTGTATAGTCACATACCATTAAATGTGTACTTTTCACAACGAGAAAATGCCATTCTTTATCACTGACTATAGCATGTGTTGTATACAAGTCCATACATGTGGCAGTCCAACTGAATTGAACCAAACTGAATCCACTAATAATGGAACCCTTGGTAAATATGAGCAAAGCAGGCTGTGAAAATTTGTCTTTATTGTTTAACCTTTTGATCTTTTGTTAAAAAAATTCACAAAAGTATTCTGCTCTCATGGATATCAAACAATTGCAAAAAAAAAATAGGTTTATCAAAAAAAATTGTTCTTTGTTAAATATAGGTGTACAACAATTATTGGCACCCTTTTAGTCAATACTTTGTGCTACCTTCCTTTGCCAAGATAACAGCCAGAGATAGTCTTCTCCTATAATGCCTGATGAGGTTGGAGAATACATGGCAAGGGATCTGAGACCATTCCTCCATACAGAATCTCTCCAGATCCTTCAAAGTTTGAGCTCTTCAGTTCACCCCACAGGTTTTCTATGGGTTTCAAGTCATGGGACTGGGATGGCCTTGGCAGGACCTTCATTTTGTGGTCAGTAAACCATTTTTGTGTTGATGTTGATGTATGTTTTGGATCATTGTCCTGCTGGAAGGTCCAACCACGGCCCATTTTAAGCTTTCTGGCAGAGGCAGTCAGGTTTTCATTTAATATTTGTTGATATTTGATAGTCCATGATGCCATGTATCCTAACAAAATGTCCAGGTCCTCTGGCAGAAAAACAAAACATTAAAGAACCACCACCATATTTAACCTTGGGCATGAGGTACTTCTCCATATGGCTACCTCTCTGTGTGCGCCAAAACCACCTCTGGTGTTTATTGCCAAAAAGCTCTATTTTGGTTTCATCTGACCATAGAACCCGATCCCATTTGGAGTTCCAGTAGTGTCTGGCAAACTGAAGACGCTTGAGTTTGTTTTTGGAAGAGAGTAGAGGCTTTTTTCTTGATACACTTCCAAACAGCTTGTGGTGATGTAGATGACTTCAGATTGTAGTTTTGGAGACTTTCTGACCCTAAGATGCAACTTCTGCAATTCTCCAGCTGTGATCCTTGGAGATTTTTTGGCCACTCTAGCCATCCTCTTCACAGTGTGTTGAGACAATAGAAGAAGAAGAAGCCTTTATTTGTCACATATACATTATAGCACAGTGAAATTCTTTTCTTCGCCTATCCCAGCTTGTTTGGAAGTTGGGGTCAGATCGCAGGGTCAGCCATGATACAGCGCCCCTGAAGCAGGGAGGGTTAAGGGCCTTGCTCAAGGGCCCAACAGTGGCAGCTTGGTGGTGCTGGGGCTTGAACCTTCTGCTCAGTAACCCAGAGCCTTAACCGTTGAGCCACCACTGCCCACTAATATAGACACACGTCCAATTCCAGGTTGATTCTTAACATTTCCAGTTGACTGGAACTTCTTAATTATTGCCCTGATGGTGGAAATGGGCATTTTTAATGCTTATCCTATTTTCTTATAGCCACTTCCCATTTTCTGAAGCTCAATAACCTTTTGCGCACATCACAGCTATATTCCTTGGTCTTACCATTGTTATGAATGACTAAGGGAATTTGGCCTATGTGTTACCTCATATTTAGTCATGGTTGAACAATTTCCTGTTCCTAGTCAGCTAGGTGTACTAAAAAATAAAATATCAATGGGAATATACTTCAAATATATTTTTCTTATATGAATTCATAGGGGTGCCAATTTTTTCACAGCCTTCTTTGCTCATATTTACCATGGGTGCCAATATTAGTGGAGGGTGCAGAAGCCAAATTTACGGCGTGTGCAAACTGGTCCAGACTTGATGCTGTGTAAGAAACACCCAAATCACCAATACTTGGCACCTGGGATATGGCCAAGCATTCAACAGGTTAATCTTCTTAATTAAAACAGGTTTTAAATAGTCTTAAACATTCCATATCCACAAGTACAAAACTAGTTTGTGATTGTATTATTATATTATTGCTAGAAAGTATGGTTGCTCACAGAAAATAGGAATATGTATAAATAAGTATGAATAAGTAAGTAAAACAAATGGGCGAGTTGATCTTTGATGGTATGATGTGATCTCCCGGTATTCATTTTCTCTGACATCCACTAAGCGTTGGATCAACCAATGGAGATTGGTTGATACAGGTTGATAAGGATGAGACGGGTATTGTGAGGAGAATTAACAATTTCCCTGGAGAGACAAATGATGTGCCTCTTTTGCACCATATATAATTGCAAAGTTTTTATTAAATTAGATCCTGCTATCACACTACATTGCTGTATTGAGTTTAGCTCAAATAATAACAATTGAAAATTAAGTAAATCTAAGTTAAGTAAATAACAAACATTGAAAATTAAGTAACTCTATCTCATCTTTAAATGCTACACCAGACTGACAAAATCAGTAATCATGTAAATAATAAAGAAAAAATAGAGCTGCTATCTAATTTTACCTTCATTATAATCCAAAGAATATACTTAACATTCTTGTTCACATTCTGGATTGAAAATTCACTCCCGTTTCAGAACAAGCCGTCAGCAAATGAATTCCCACCCTGCTTCCAGTCACTGAATGCCACAGGCAAGCAGGTTTAGTCTTATATGTTTGCTTAATTATCGCTCACACCTTTGTTTCTCTCAGGTATGTCAGGAGTGTAATATTTACTGAATGAGTAAAGGACAATCTTCAGCAGGCAACATTTGAGAGCTGTGTGTTACTCATAATGCCAGGAGTGTGTAACTAGTATCTACTACGTGTAGGAGTGCAAAAAAGTAGGTGTGTGTTTGTATTAGGAAACAAAAGATGAATGCTATCACAGGAGATGGCATCTGATGACCATTCTTTGACTGTCTCACCAGGACCACCTTGTGCCTCAAGTTCCCTGGGATAGGCTCCAGGTGCCCCTGCAACCCTGTGTAGGATAAGTGGTATGGAAAATGGATGGATGGATGGAGTTATTACTATAGAAACAATAAAATATTCGAATAGGGGATCTGGTGCTCTGTCAGCTGCAAGGCAAATAGACCACTGCACATTATTATTGCAGGTTTCTAAACATAAATGAGTATGTAGTATCAATCTAATGCTAAGAGAGAAATTCCACCAGTTTGAGACCTTGATCTATATAATTATAATTTATATATATTATATTATATATAATTATATATAAATGTTAATTTTAAGAAGATTAATCCATACAGTGAAGCATAGTGGTGGCAGCATAATGTTGTGGTGATGCTTTTCTTCAGTAGGGACTGGGAAACCGGTCAGGGTTGAGGGCAAGTTAAATGGATCTAAGAATTTTTCAGCTTGATTTTTGTTATCGCCGACAAAAATTCTTTGGTCATGAGTCGAGATTGGTGGTAAAATCTGAGTGTGACTACTCCTATGACGCTCATCTAAAAGCCACAAATAGGAGGATGGTATAGGATGATAAGATGAAACTCAGCAGGCAACATTTGAGAGCTGTGTGTTACTCATAATGCCAGGAGTGTGTAACTAGTATCTGCTACATGTAGGAGTGCAAAAAAGTAGGTGTTTGTTTGTATTAGAAAACAAAAGATGAATGCTATCACAGGAGATGGCATCTGATGACCATTATTTGACTGTCTCACCAAGTAGGTCTTTGGGGTTTTTTTTTTCCCAACAGTACACAGCTGATAATATTTAAAACAGTAAATATCTGTACTTACTTTCTGACATTCTGCTGCAGAACTGCATTCCTGACTGTGAGACTTGATTGTTGTTAGTAGTTTCTCACATGTTAGCACAAGGCAACACAAATGGTCTGTTATATGACCGCAGTGGTGAAAAGGCAGCTGCGGAAGTTTACATCGACACAGAAAAAGTGTCTCGAATGGTGGGCATTGGCTTATGATGGAAGGTTAAACCATGGTAATCTTGGGTCAGCGGTTCAGCTGGTGCAGCTGGTTCCATGTATGTTAAGAATAAAACATGATGGGGTATGCTGTTATAGGTAAATCATCAACAACATGGTGGGGTGATGTGGCCAAACATGAAGTGGAGTTACAGGTGTCAACCCAAGACAGTTATTTTCCTATAGCAGCATGTCACAAAGTGTTTTGTTTCTCTTCTATCACAGCTATTTGTCAACGATGACAACTTTTCATTTGTCAATTAATGACTCATTGATTGCATTTCATAACCATTTACTGTTGCATTTAATGTTATGGAACTTCCTCAAGACAAGTTGGTCCCTGTGATCACTTATTTTATAACAGTTATAAACTGTCATTGGCTTACCAGGCTTTTATTTGTGAATAACTAAATATAAATAAATAAATAAACAAATACATAAAATAAAAAACGCACCTAGTCACATTATCGAGAAACTAGAAAACACTTCTGTCTGTGGTGGAAAACTTACTAACAGTTACAAAGCACTGACACTGGCAACTCCTTCCATATGTTCTCCCCGTACTTGGGGGGTTTCCTCCGTGTACGCCGGTTTCCTCCCCCAGTCCAAAGACATGCACTGTAGGCTGATTGGCATTTTCAAATTGTCCATAGTGTGTGAATGTGTGAGCGAGTGTGCCCTGCTATGGGTTGGGTGTCCCCCACCTTGTGCCTCAAATTCCCTGGGATAGGCTTCAGGTGCTTCTGCAACCCTGTGTAGGATAAGTGGTATGGAAAATGGATGGATGGATGGAGTTGTTACTATTGAAACAATAAAATATTCGAACAATTGAACTCTGTTAAATTCTCACGTTTAATTGGTCAAAAGGGGTTCCTGATGCTGTGGCAGCTGCAACGCAAATAATCAAGGCAAATAGACCATCGCGTTTTATTATTGAAGGTTTATAAACATAAATGAGTATGTAGCATCAGTC